>MU173029.1:94409-141148 GCA_016695475.1 Suillus decipiens | reverse complement strand
CAATCTCCAACCAGAACTTGGACAAAGTCACCAATTTCAATGCACTTTGACTCTGGCAGAGGGTCAACATTTGTATTGACAAATCATGGTGGATACAGACAGTGTGTAAGATCAGTGCAGCAAAGGATAGGACTCTTGTTGAAGATGATGTCCATGAAAAATACATAAGCAAGCCAAGGCATTACTATTACTGTCCAAAGGATCTCTCAAAAGACATCCACAACCAGACACACTGTCCTAATGACAACAAGTGTTATTTCTTTCATGCATGCCTATCTTCTTTGAAAGTGTAATTAAAAATTTCTCCAACAATGTACAAGCTGCTGAGGTCTAGTACTTCTGTGGAATATATGAACTCTGAGACTTATTCCCTTCTCATCAATTCAAATGCTTAATATCCAGTATTCTGCCCAGCTCAAATAGTTCTTTGATACCATGTGGACTATTCCTGGATTCAGAACTGCACTAGTGCAATTTGGGAGAAGGAAGCAGCTATGACTGGCTGATTTTTTTATGGAGGATGGGGTAAGGCTTCAAAACAGATATTGAGGCCTTTGGAGTCATTTAATGTGCATTGTGATTGTCATCACTAGTAGCAATGTCTTTATGAGCTTTTTCCATCAAAGGTTTTGAAATGGTTTTTGAATGGGTTGATAGCCTCCTAGGATTGACCTTGCCTTTGAGTTTCTGACTGAGACACTTAGCAAGAGAGATATCAGCTGAGTCTACATCAGCATTACCATCATTTTCAGAGTGATATTCCTGTAGAGTTGTATGTATGTATGATATTGTAAGCAAAAAATAAATTTAATGCAGGCAATAACAATATCATGCACTTATGGCACCATTTAGATGGTGGACCATGATGAGGAGAGGGTGCTGTAATAGCAAAAATCAGTCATGAGAAGGTGTTTATTTGTAGGGGGGAAACATACAACAATGGCCACCATGATTGACTGTGTTGTAATAGTAGTTAGGATGCTGGTGACAGTCTCATGCTTTAGCTGGTGAGCAGATCAACCACAGCAAGTAAAGCATTCTGGAGAATATACTCAACAGTGATGAGCAGAGAAGTGATGGTTATGTTGAGATGATGGATACTCTCTGTGTGTGGCTCTTGATGATGTGGAAATACTTGTCTGTGATAGGGATAGTAGGATGATTCATTGTATCGAGGGGTTACTGAACAATGTCATTTTTTCCCATCAGAAACTCTGAGATCCAAGGGTGTGTGTATGCAATAAAAATACAGGATTGTGCAATTGAAAGCAGTTCCTTTAGGAGTGACTTCACCTGGTTTGATATTGATGTCTGGACCATCATCTGTAATAATATCCTGACCTCAACTATCTGAGGCTGTCTTTTGCCTATCTAGATGTTGCTGTCTGAGATCCTGCAACCACTCGATCTCCTTCTATAGCTCTTTCAACTGGTTATCTTTCTGTCACTCAATTTTCTGCTGCTGCTCAATCTTTTTCTGCAGCTCAATCTTCTTTTGTTGTTAAGCCTTCTGAAGCTGGATCTCCTGCTGGTGCTGGGTCTCTTGCTGGTGCTCAATCTCTTTTTGCAGTTCAATCTCCTACTGGCACTTGACCTCCTGCAGCTCAATCTTCTTCTTTCATGTTTTATCATGTTAGCCATGAAAGGGGCAAGTGATAGTGTCAATCCAGGTGGTTTAAAGAAATAAGTTTGCAAATTCCTACTTGAAAAAATAGATTAACTACTGGAACAACACTTTACACTGAGAATAATGCATCCTGCTTTAATCAAATTGTTGTCCTTGTCAGATACTAGACTTGCATATGTATTCATAATCATGCTAGAAATGTGACTTCCAGTATTTTCCAGATAAGCTAAGTCTTCTTTTATAACCTTAATGCCTCCTATTAAGCATAATAAAGACTTTTTAGTGGATGCTTGTAGGGGTGTGGGTATCATTATTTATATCTGAGTGTCTCTCTTGCTTCATGATACACTGGTCAACAGATTGGTAGCAGATCAGGATCTAGCTTCGCAGCAGCTTGATCTAATGGAGGGATTTTGGATCTTTATGTTTTGGAGTGATAAGCAGCAATAGTATCACTTCCATTCATGCTTACAATATCATACATACATACAACTCTACAGGAATATCACTGTGAAAATGATGGTAATACTGATGTGGACTCAGCTGATATCTCTCTTGCTAAGTGTCTCAGTCAGAAACTCAAAGGCAAGGTCAACCCTAGGAGGCTATCAACCCATTCAAAAACCATTTCAAAACCTTTGATGGAAAAAGCTCATAAAGACATTGCTACTAGTGATGACAATCACAATGCACATTAAATGACTCCAAAGGCCTCAATATCTGTTTTGAAGCCTCACCCCATCCTCCATAAAAAAATCAGCCAGTCATAGCTGCTTCCTTCTCCCAAATTGCACTAGTGCAGTTCTGTATCCAGGGCACCATCTATTTCTGAGACTTTGTCACTCCTAACGGGCTGTCTCCAATGTATGCCTTCTTCCACCATGACAACAGTTGCAGGTTTCCATAGAATAGATCCTCATCTTGTCCATAACTGAGTAACCTGTCTTATCCTCAACCAAACCAACCTCTCACAACATGACAAACCTAACCCACTTGTTGGCTGAAAAATATCCCCAAAACAGGCTTATTCACATCACCTGCTATCCCCTCTATCATCTTTTACATGTCATGTCAAAAAGGACTGAAGTAAGACTACATCTCTGGAGAGTGCAATATCCAGCTGTGCTGTTATGATTTTTCACAATCCATTGTCTCACTCATGGACTTGACTGGTGGGTCTTTGCCAATACCCAATGTCTGATAGGCATGCTTGGAACTGCTTCAGGCCCATGACCAAAATATGAAAGGCCTCTTCTTCTTAAAAAATGTAGAGGGGTGTTTGAACAGTATGACAACAACATTCAAGGTATGCTTCAACTTCTGTTCACTCACCATTTCTGTGGCATGGGAGGTTTTTTGTGGTGACTTGCAATGTAATTTGGTTCAGACAATTTAATTTCAGCAGCATTGTCTGGCCCTTCCACAGATGCTTCCATACACTGGAATGTTGAGCATATTGGCATCAACATCAATGACACAGTAACAGATGTTTATATCAATCTTCTGTTGGGCTTGACCGATGATGGCTATACCTTATGGCCTCCCATGGACATCTTTACAGAGTATATGGGATGGGAAGGAGAATCTACCACCAGCTTGGAGAGATAGGCCTTAGGGCAGATCACTGTGATACAATAAGGGGACTAGAATGCTTTTGCAACCCATAGTCAATGGCCTTCAAGACTTCTCAGTATTCTTCAACTTCATTGAAAGACATTTTGAAGGCTGTTACAGAGTCCCAGGCAGAGTTGTTATGCCATGATGTCAATAAGCTGGACCCCAGATCATTCACAGCCTTAGACTAGCTAGATTTGGCAATATTTTACCTGGAATATGTGTTACATCTCCACTCAATATCTCTACTATTTATCTTCAAGCAATCTGACATTCATGCTTTTACATACATACACTGTGTCATATTCCATACATCCGATCCAAGATCCGATCAGATCCGATCGATCCTGCTTCTATCCGGACCACAGATCCGATCCGGATCACTCATCCGATACGCTACAACTTCTTGTGTTCTAAGTCCACTGCATCCTTGCTTCTATCCCCTTTTGGTGATTGGACAAGAGAGAGATGATGGCTGAAAAGCCAGTGTCAGTAGACACAAATTCTGGATCATGCAAAGGATGCTAGTTGGATTCTATGTTAGTGTAGAGAATGTGAGTCTGAATGCAGAAAATGGACCCCATCCCCTCCATGATCAATGATCCAGGAATGATGATAAAACTCAGGGTAGTAAGCTGATCCAGAAAATGCTACCATAGGTTAAGTGTAGCATAAAGTGAGATGATGCATAGACAAGCAGTTGAACAAGGAGTTTAAAAAAATGTTGGTGTAAGCTGAATCAGAGATGTAGACCAAGGTCTGCAAGTGTGGCACCAAGTCCACTACATTAGGAAACATGAGCATGTTGGATGGCAATACCAGAGTTTGAAGCCCTGGAAGCAGAAGTCAGTCTAGACATTGGATTAAATAGTCTCTGTTGCCCTTCAACTCCATGTGGCTAAGATAAGGTAAAAGGGAGCCTGCAGATCTGGACCCATCTTGCAAGGTCAACAGAGTCTGAAAAACATGCTTGTGCTCCAGCTGCAATTCTTTTCCACTGGCATAGATAGCCTTGACTTTCCATGCATATAAATAAAATATCTCTAGGTCAGAGAGTTTAGGGGTCCTGAGGAATCTCTAAGAAAACATATTGGGCTATTGGTCATTGGAAAGCACTTTGCATTTCCAACACTATAAATTTGGCAATAGATGATCAGAAAATACATAGCAAACACCAACTAAACTTGGTCATTCTGCAGATGCCTGTTGATGTATTGTAGCTGTGCCTTCAATTCTCTGCACATGCACTTGGCATAGTTTGGCATTCATTCATGGATGGTTTCTGTAGAAGTTCATTATAACTGGTATTAGGTAGGTGGTTGCCACAAAAGAATCAAAATATGTTTCTTTTGGACTGTGTGGGTTTTAAACCTACTGACAATAAGGTTTTTCTATTGGAACACACTTTAATATTTACTCATGGATGATTTCTTGAGAAATTCAAAGTAAATATTCTTAGCCAGCTTGATGGTGATCAACTGTGACAAGTACAAGATTTCAAAAAATGATGAGTAGTGTTATGGGCAGAAGTCCATTATTTCTGCCAGCCAGTTTGGCAGAACTGGTTCTGCTGGTGCCACTAAGAAAATGGACTGGCAGAATCTAGCAGAATGTCAAACTGCAGCTAACAATATCCTAATAACTTCCCCACTGTATCATAAACTTGCTGTGACAGATGTCTCAAAAGGAAGACCATTTGAGTTCATGGTTAAAACAGCACCCACTATCACTAAACAGTGGCAATGGGAGGAACACAAGGCCAAACTACTCACTAATGACTTTAAAGCATATAACTTGTGCCACATGCCATGTGCAGGTAAACATGCTGATGGATTAGCATGGTGGAAACACCTTGCTATTAGTGCTGATAGACATCCTCTGAAGACACTTGCAATCACTCTCCTATTTATTGTTCCCCATGCCACTGATGTTGAATGACTCTCTTCAGACATAGATAGCACTCAGTCTCCAAAGCACTGCAATCTCTCAGTAGACACATTTGAAGCACTGGCAAAGTTGAGGAACTGGCTCAAAAGATGCATGGCCTTGATAATAGTGATGTAGCCTATGCCAGTTGTGACACATGCCTTGCATGTCTTGCTCTCATAGTAGTGCAGGTGTAGCCATTGCCAAAGGTATAACAACTTGTCAACATGACTGCAGCTCAGCCACCACTATTATACCTTCCTCTCCCTCCCCTTTTAACCTTATCCAGCTACCATTCTAATCCTAGGTGCTTCTTCTGTGGAGGTTCCCACATGATGCTTGCTTGTTCAATTGCTAGTGAGTACCTATGAGTGGGAAGAATAATTTATGACGGCCAGTACTTTGCCTTCCTAGACAAGTCCCACATATGACAATTCAGAGATGAGACCTTCAAGCAAGTTATTGATGTGAGATATGCTATGTCCACCTCATCAACCCCTGCCACCAGTTCTAATGCAATCCCTCTCAAAAATTCACAATGTGAAAACAAACTTCTATCTCCAAATATGTCCAAAATTCCCAGTTCTGTCTTTATTTCAGATTGATCTTTCCTACAATGCACTCCTGAAGCCAAGAACCATGCTGTTATCATCTCAATTGAGGAAGAGAGCCCAGCAGATGTAAATGCAGTCATGAGATCAAAGGCTAAGGCAAATCAGAGCATGTCTGAAGTTGAAAAGAGTAAATTGAAGGCAGCTATGCCTAATGCCACTCAGTGAGTCTATAAAAAAATCTTAGGCATGACAGTACTCATCTAACAGTATCAGATCTTCTTATGATCAGTCTGGAGCTATGAAAGGAAGCAGTAGAGCATTGCTGCAGACATCAAGTTCCTATGCCTACCACTTCAATTTTAGCAAATACCATCATTTTTAGCCCCTCCTGCAAGTCAATCATATACAGTACACTGAGTAGTAGAAGCAGTTATTATGCAGTCCTTATATGAAATATAGTCTTACATTCACCTATTGCTGCTACCACTATCTAAATTCAGCTTTCACTGTCCTTGAGTGTAGATTGCTATAATTACCATTGCCTATTCTCCTTTGCTTCACTCAATGCTACTGATAAGAAGATGGCAAGATAGAATGAGAAGGATCCGAAGATGGTGGTAGTATTGAAGTTCCAGAGTCGTATGAATAGTGAGAGACAGGAGAAACTAACTTGAGTCAGTCTAACTCTATGAGCTGTGTTATAGATGTTGAGTACTGCTGTCAAGCATTATCAACTACCACCCTGCTTGGTGCTTCATCATTAGCAGATGGTATCAAAAGTATCATTTCTCTTATTACACTGATGAGTTCAGTATGGGTCAAGGCTGAGCATTCCATATTGATTGTGTGACTGTCCTCCTGGGTTAGCTATAGCAAGTTAAATAACTTGTGCCATCCATCACTAAGTTTTCCAACCTTCCAATATGGATGAAGTGATAGGTTTAATGTCTTGTAGTTGAGGACCCTTTTCTGGTAAAGCACAAAGTCAGTCTGTAAATGTAGGAAATCCATTTTAGCCCACTCTAGGACTATTGCATTTTACCTGTTAAACTCCTTGTTGCCACTCTTGGAAGGGGCACATTACATCATGGAAAACTGCTTAACCAAGGAAGAAGGCTGACCTTTACCAGGCCAATTAATGTGGATGGGTAGTTGTAATTTGTTGGAGATAAAGTTGGCAGTTTCATTGTTGGCTGAGAATGTCATGGGTACATTCCTTCAGCATTCAAATCATCTCATCTTGGCTGAATGCCCCACAACTAGAACATGAAAGTGTTACCTTTATGAATCCATGAACATTGACAAAGTTTTGATATGACAGAGCTGCCCCATTGTTTGATAATTATTTCATCAACCCAGGTACTACCCTGTATAGTATTGGTTAATATTAAGCAAATGAATGACATCCAAGAAATTTGCTTTATGGTTGTAATGCAGAAGAGACATAATAACAGGAGCTGGTTCTCACATCATCTGACAACCAACATTTTCAGACTGCAGACTTTCAAATTGGGGGTTGGTGTTTTGGACTTCTGCATATTCTGCAGAATATTGCTTGATATGTATGCACATATTGGCCTATTTAAGCACAGTGTATTATGCTTGTATTCCTTAATTTAATATTACTGGGTTTTACCTGAATATTCCTTCACTAAGGCCTCTCAACCTTAGTCATCTGAGTTCTTCTCTAAAGTCTTTGCACTCCATTGACTTAGTCTAAACTCTTGATCTTGTATTAGACTTAGCAAAGTCTTATATGATGAACCTTTGCTCTTGTGCAGAGGTACTGTCATATTCCATACATCCGATCCAAGATCAGATCAGATCCGATTGATCCTGTTTCTATCTGGACCACAGATCCGATCTGGATCACTCATCTGATGTGCTACAACTTCTTGTGTTCTAAGTCCACTGCATCCTTGCTTCTATCCCCTTTCAGTGATCTACCTGTACTGGTGTCCTGGCTGTGTATATTCCTGTCCTGCTTACTGATCCGTTACCTGTGCTTCATATTTGACTTGTGTTTGCTGATCCGCTGCACATTTACTAATAGACTTCCGTTATACTTTGTGCATAGCCCTCCAGTCCCAGATTCACTGATTGTCCGTACTATCTACCTACAGTATATAAACTACATGTAAAACTCTAGAGAACCTTAGTTCGAATATCATCTTAGATTCTGCTCATTCCATTCATCTGAACCAATCCATTCCAACTCTAAGTATCTTCTGAGACTTAGGATTGATTCCTATAGTCTACGTTTCTGACTCTACCTCCGGTAGTCCATATCCATTAGTTTCTAGTATGGACCTTGTCCACTACTAGCCTTATACCTTGCATTCATCCTTACACTCCGGATACCCCCTGGACGTACTCCTTCCACCCATACGTTTTGGATATACACCAGATGTGCCATATCCGATACCTCCAGACCTTCGGATCTGCTACGCAAGCACATCCAGACCCTCGGACAAAGGTTACTCCTCTGAAATAAAGGGCAGTACTCAGGAAAGGGGCACAATGCATGAACTGAGGCCAAAGCCTTTCAGATCTCTTACATATTGAGTACGGTCTTAACAGGTACAGCAGCTCAAGCAAGTATTAGTTCTCTTTTGAGCTATTTTTGTTAGAACTATCCCAGTTCATAATACTTAGCTGCAATCTCAGCATTGAATATGAGTACTATGGGCAGATAACCTTGGGAAATGCATACTCCAGCTTTAATATTGCCAAATTCACAGTCAATCTGTGAGTTGAGAATCTTGAGGTCATTTGTGGTCTTTCATCATGTTTCATCAAATATGTTGTCTTTGCCTGAATCTGGGTGAGGTCCTCTGTTCCATTCTTCTTCTAGTTTTGTCCTTTTCATGACTGCATTGGAGTGCATGCAGGTTGTATACAAAGGAAGTCTCAGGAAATTGCAAACTACTTTATATGTGCAAATATGACTATTTGATAGGGCTAACTGGCATGCTGCTGCTGTGCTGTGTATGTACTTTATAGGCACATCAATTTGTGAAATAATCTGAAGTGCAGCACACATATTATATATATATTAATTCTATGTACATTAATTCTGTATCAGATATTTTGAACCATCTGCTTGATGCTGCCAAGGGCCTGAGATGAACTTTAAGGTCTGCATGGTATTTTCAAGTGCATGTGACAAGGATGTAGTGGCCTCAAATTCTCCAAGAAGTTTTGGATAGTACATAAATACATACTATAGTGTGATTCACCACAACTTTATTTGCCTTATTACATAATAAGCCTTGAGGTGTTGTGTCATTCTGACATTCTATGGGCTTGCAGGGATAGTTTTTACATGGTCTCTCTCTCCTACCTATACATTCCTTAGGTTATATTCGCATTTTTTCGGCTTATATTATCAATTGACCTTTGCCATTCACCTTCATCTTCCCTTCAATAATAGAGCTCCTACTTAGTTTCCAGTTCAGATAGCTCCTGATGGTACCTACAGAAATTTGGGTAGCCTCCATTAGCTCACTCTGAGCCTCAAAAAAATGTAACGGTTGATAGCAATTGGCAAATTAATCTAGAGTGGTTCAAACAAAGCTTGGAAAATATTGGCTTAACTCCCAGATGCATCAATTTATCTCTGGTGTGGTTTCAACAGAGTCATGACTAATGAGATCACGATTTCTGAAGTTAAATCTAAACAATTAAAGGAGGCATTTCAAATTTTCAAAGAATCTTACATCCTGATTGAAAGCTGTAATTACAGCACAAATAGCAAGTGACAACAGTAGTAGAAGATAATAGATATAAACATGGAGTGGTGGACAGACAAAGCTGTCCAGCAGCAAACAACCTAGTATTTAACTTCAGCCTTAGAGTTCAGAGTCAGTGCACAAAGTACACAGGACTATATACTCTACACTATAGGATGAGTCTAGGTAATAAATACAAACAGCATTACTAATATTGTATGTCTTTGAAATGTGTTTTAAAGTATTTTGTCCAAGTCAATAGTGAACATCAAAGTAACTTTGGAAAATCTTGAAGACTCACTTAAATGCTGGCTAAACACTTCAAACTCCTGGCTTCAGTTCTGAAAGAACTTGCTTAAGAACACTTAAATTATGCTCAGCACTGTCATATACTGGATTCTACACTCGACTTGCACTATAACATCCTGCTCATATCCACATCTATCCCCACTCAATCCAGTTCACTTATCCGATCCGATACACTTGTCTGATCCATATCCAATCTAAGACACTTGTCCAATCCATATCCAATCCGAGACACTTGTCTGATCCATATCCAATCCATATCTGATCTGTGTTCATATCCGAAACCATTCCTGTGCACCTGCACATTTCCCCTTTTAGGATATACCTGTGCCACCAGCTCCCATTTATCCCTGCCTTCACCTCTTGGTCATCTCTGCCTCTGGCTATTGGTTATCTCTGCCTCCGTCTCAATAAGTTATTCCATACAAGATTTATCTCTGAGTTCATAGCCTGATGTTTTGCTGTACTTACTATTATGTTTCTGACATAGCCTTGGACTATGCTTACTTACCTTCCAGCATGCTACCTACAGTATATAAACTTGTAGTACTACTCCTGCAGACCTCAGTCTGATCATTGCTTGTATCCTTACTTATCCTACTGTCTATATAACTCTGTTTCCATTCTTACTTGGGCTCCAGCCCTTGTAAGTCTCTGGCTTTGGACTATGGGAGTACTCCCTAGTCCAGAGCCTTGACTCTCTGTCCTATAATCACTTTCAGACTTCGTCTGATTGTAGTCCATCTTCTGTTCCACCTTCGACTCAACCTGCAGTAGTCTTCCTCTGTTAGTTTCTACTTCAGACCTCATCCAAAGTAGTCTATACTCTCTCTACTTCACATCCGGGCCTACCCCTCCATAGTAGTTATACCACTTCATCCATCCATACACCTATCCATCTATCTGTCCATCCATCCATCTATCTATCTGTCCATCCGTTCATCTATCTATCTGTCCATCTACCCATCCATCCATCTATCCATCCATCTGTCTGTCTGTCTATTCATCCGTCCATCCGTCTGTCCATCTGTGTTCCATCCAACACTCTGCTACTCCTGCTTTTGGATCCTTGGACCTTCAGATCCTTGTACCTTCAGATGCTTGTACCTTCAGACCTTCAGATCCTCGGACCTTCAGATCCTTGGACCTTTGGACCTTCAGACCCTTGGTCCTATGGTCCTATGGTCCAGTCTTATTCTATCCTTCATCCTATTGTAACATCCCTCACTGTTCTACTCTGGACTTCTGTTACGAACTGGGGTGAGTCTGAACACAATCATCTCAAAAGAGAGATATCGGAGATTGTGGAAGTCACGTCGACCAGGCAGAGGCTCGACGTTCAAGGATTCGAACAATGACAATGACGAAGGTAGATCCTAAAGATGATTCAGGAGCTAACTGAGTTGAAGTACCTAAGCATCGCTTTAGACTAAAGACTAGGTGTGCTAGCTTTAGATACGATCTTAGACAACTAAGGATTGGGGGTCCTTAGTGAACAGGAATCCAGGTAAAACCCAGTAAGATTAGAATGAGGAAAATACAGAGTAACTACGAGCATATATATAGTAAAGTACAAAGGTACTTTAGGGCCGGCTCGTGAAGTAGAAACGGGCTACGTATCCAAAGGAGGAAGGTAGCATAGTACAAATACAGAAGTGCGAGTCATAACGAGTCAGAGATGGAATGACGTCATAAGGAGGATTAGAGAACATGATGGAACATACGATCAAGTGACCATGGTAGAAAGGGGGGCGTCACGTGATCGTGAACAAGTACAACCGATATGGTAAAGATGACATAAGCGAGAGAAAAGAAATAAGTGGGGTGTACAATGACTGTAACAACTTCATCCAAGTAGTTTTGTCATCATCCCCTATCATCCAGGAATAGTTTCAGCGCATTCCCATGCTCATCCGGAAGTCCTTTGGAGCTCTATTGAGCTATCCTGCCCTAGAGTTCATCTGGACTACATCTGGACTTCACCAGAACTCTCCCTAGGACTTCATCCGAAATTAAGGGGCAATACTTGGGTAAGGGGCACAGCATATGAGCTGAGGCCAAAGCCCTTTATGATCTGTTAACCCTCCGAGCATGTCTCTAACACTCAGCACACATCAGCATAAAGAACATGCTCTATACACAGGAGAAAGTTGTATGAGAACAGTTATTGAGAACAGTTCAGTGGAAGATGGATTAGGTGCATAAGTGATTTTATAGTCTGCAGTGCCCCTCAGATAATACAGTAGGTGCTTGATAGCTCACCAGTGAGCTATGCCTGGATTGGAGTTGAATCTGGAAAGATAACCAACAGTGTAGGCAATGTCTGGTCAAGTTGTAGTGGTTAAATACATTAGAGTGCCAATGGAGCTGAGTGGTGGGGCCTAAATCACAAAGTTTGAAATGCTGGGAGAGCTTTTTAATGGTCTGGTCAATAGTAGGGGCTGATTTTGAGGCAAAGGTCATGTCATCCACATAGACTGGTAGAATAATCCTGACATTGTCCTTGAAATAGATATAGATGGAGGCATCAGAGTAGAACTGAGTGTAGCTCATAAAATTAAGGTCTAAGCACATTTCCTGATTCCATCTGTTACCTCTCTGCTTCATACTATAGATACTCTTCCTTAACAAGCAGACTGTCTCTCTAGCATCTACTATAAGAAATCCTTCAGTTTGCTCTATGTAGACATTGCAATCCATCTCTTTATTCAAATAGGCATGGGATATATCTATAGAGCACAGGTGAAAGTCATGAATGGCAGCCATGGCTAGAACAACTCTAATGATAGACATTAAGGCACTTAGACAGCAGCCTATTAATCCTTTCAGCAACCCCATTTTGCTGAGGACATGCCCTAAAAGTGTGTTACCTTTCTATGCTGCAGGAGGTGATGAATTGTAAAAATGCACTGCTTATGTACTCTCCACCCGTGTCATCTCTGAGGATTTTTATTTTTCACTCTGACTGGTTCTCAGCATATGCCTTGAATGTCTTGAAGGCCTCAGAGACATCAGACTTTGCTTTGATAGGGAAAACAAATCTGTATCTAGAACAGTCATCAATAAATGACACCCAATAGTGAAATCCTGAGAATGTGGTATAAGGAACTTGGTGCATATTGGTGTGCACAAGCTTAAGAGGCCTGGAGGTACACTACTTACATGAAGGAAAGGGGTTTGCATGCATCTTGCCAGCTGGGCATTGTTTACAGATAAGATCTGGTGTAGTTTTCAACTCTAGTATCATTCCAGTGGCTGGTTTCTTGCTTAACAGTATTCTAATGCTTGCTAAATGATAGTGGGCAAGTCTTCTGTGCCATAGGTCAATATACAGAGGCAAAGTAGCAGCTGGAGCCAAAGTATATATCAGGACAGAAATGGAGCTTTATAGACATGATAACAAGGTACAGAGGAAGTATAGACAAAAACAAGCAATGATCAGACTGAGGTCTGTAGGAGTTGTACTACAAGTTTATATACTATAGGTAGTATGTCAGAAGGTAAGTAAGCATAGGCCAAGGCTATGTCTGAAGCATATGAAAACATAATAGTAAGTACAATAGAACATGAGGCTATGACCTTGGAGATGAAACTTATATGGAATACATTATCGAAATGGAGGAAGAGATAATTGAAAGCTGGGGGCAGAGACAACCAAGAGACAGAGGCAGGGATGACTGAGAGCTGGAGACACACATATTTACTAAAAGGGGTAATGCACAGGTGCATGGGACTTGGATTGAATGAGTGTCTCAGATTGGATAAGTGTGGGTTGGATGAGTAGAGTGGTTTGTATGGTGGATTGGATATGTCATAGACCATACTTCTAATCTTAGATCTAATAAAAATCTGATTGATCCCCCTTCTGTCCAACTTAGCATCTTTTTAGCTTGACTTGGAATGTTGCTGCATGGAGGGTGCTGAAGCAGGGCACTTGCTCATGCTTTCAGAGGTGGAAATTGCTGCCACTAGATCTGTGGTGGATACCATGCAGCTGTTCAGTGATCAGCTGCAGGCAAAGAAGATTGCCACAGAACAAGTGGTGAAAGAGTTGGAGAAAGGAAAGGAGAAGGAACAGGCTGTGGAGGAGGCCATTGCAGTATCAGATGCTGAGGAGGCTGATAAAGAGGAAGAGGAGACTCCTGTGCCTAAGAAAAAGCTGCATCCTACTGCCAAGAAGAGCACAGTGGAAGTAGACTCAGAGGTGGAATAGCCCATGGTGAGCTGTCTGCTTTGTTTTATACTGAACTCATTTCACTAGCTTCTCACTTTTCAGCCAAGGGTAGGTCGCATGTGGGACTCCAAGAACAGTCAAGAGCTGTTTCTCCTGATCAAGTGCACTAACTGTATGTGTTGGTCAACCTGGTAAGGTGTGTGTACCATGCTGCAGGGCTAGGCACAGGTGCTCCCATAACACTAGTAAGTCTTTCTTTTCTCTTTCTCAACTGATCTTTTGCTAACTCATTTTCATAGTGTGTTGTACTAGGGCTCCCATTGTGGAAATTGCTGTCCCTGGCCCATCCAAGGGGATCATTGTGGCTAGATGCTGCAAGACTCTGGAGAGTGCCATAGAGCTCTCTGACACAGAGAATGCCATGGTTGCTTTGCTGCCATGGCCTGCTAAGGTTGCTAGGAAGCAGGAGCTGGCCATGGTGAAAGAGACTAGGGAGGAGACCCCTACTGACTTGGTGTTATTTGAGCAGCAGCTCAAGGAGCTGTGGGAAGAAGAAGACTTGGAGTTTTTGCTAAATGCAAAGCTTGAGCACATGGAGGTGTGCTTCCACCAGGCAGAGGCCCTGATGAAGGAGATTGTTACAGTTCTATTTTCTCTTCACTTCTCTCACATTCCATGACCTTCTATAACATTCTATCATATGATTCTCTTTTTTTTTCTCATGGGTTCTTTACTATTTAATCTCCACTCCAATATTCTATCTCTGCTTCAATTACCTGATGTATTCAATACCTTTCTGTACTTACTTCTCTAACTTGACCTATACAGACCAGGGCCTGCAGTCTACTGCTTTACTCACACAACTTGTTCTTAAGACAATACTAGACCTCAACTTTTGATTACAAAGATGTTTGTATAATGCCAAGCATAACAAAAGGTCAAGTTACTCTATACCTGTGCCATTCTCTTGAACAGACACCCAGAACCCAACACCATGTCCTCAACTTAGACCCCCCCAGGATTCACCTGGAATGAAACTTTTGAAACCACAGTCAAGGTGGACAAACATGGGAATGTCTTTACCATTGCCAAGTGGAGAACATTTTATGACTCACAAGCTCCAGCTGATCATAAGTAGAACTGTTAGACCGAGTCCTATGAACCTTTTCCAGAACTATAATTCTATGATACCTCTTCCAAATCCAGTTTAGAAGAAGAAACTGAAATCATATCCTCCATCAAAGAAATCAGCACTCCCCCTCCCATCTTCAACAGCAATACATGCTCTGCTGTAGGATGGGTGCTATAAATGAATGCCTACATGGCAATAAATAATGGAGTTTATAATTCCAACAAAAGAAGCATCATATTCTTTCTTAGCAGAATGACAAAAGGAGAAGCTTCAAAGTGGGCTGAAGGCCATCTTAAAATCACCATTACTACTAGTGAATTCAGTGAATTTGATGCACTCGCACACACCTTCAATGCAACCTTCTACCCAAAAAACCTGAGACAAACCACCATCAGATGTATTTTGATGCTGAAACAGACAGGCAGTATCACTGCTTATGCATCCCTATTCTAAACCATCATCCCTGATACTGGCATCACCAAACCTGCCACCTGTTACAGTCATTGTATGCCCCTCTATTTTCCTCTTTTCCCTTGTACTTGTTTCTCTTTATGCTTACCTCATCATTCCCTTGTATATCATTTTTGCCCATGGTCACTTGACTGTACATTCATACATGACTCACCTTGACTCAGCTTCATCTATGACCCATTCAGACCCCCTATGACATTATACGTTCAACATGTTGTACTTTAGCTGCCTTCCTTCTTTGGTTATGCAGCCCATGTATATCTGACAAGCTTGCCCTAAAGTCTCTTTCCACTTTAGTATATAAACGCTCATAGATACACTGTATTTCTACATTCTAATCTTACTGGGTTTTACCTGGATTCTTCCTTCGCTAAGGACCTCCAATCCTTAGTCATCTAAGATCGTATCTAAGCTTAGCACACCTAAGCCTTAGTCTAAAGTGAGCTTACTTGCCTCGACTCAGCTAGCTCCATGTAACCACAGTCGGAACTATCTTCATCATTGTAGAACATATCCGACTCAGCCAGTCTAGTCCTATCTCAGACTTAACTGTCTTCGTCATTTACCTTTGACTGTGCTAGGCCTTCATCCAGCTAGTACTACAAACCCACAACTCTTGCTACCTCTTGTTCAGAACTATCCCAGTTCATAACAAAAGATTAGAATATATTCAAAATCATTGACTATTCAGTCTTTGACCCCCATCCACCGACTTGATCAGTCTGATCAAGAAAAGCCCTAGTGGACAGCAAGACAGCGCATTTAAGTGTGAAGGTTTACATCCCTGTGACATTACTATCTCCCCAGAATGTCTATGAAAGAACACAAATTCAAGATTGGTACACCTACCATCTTTGATGGAGATTGCAGTGCTTTGAAATCCTTCCTCTTATTGTGCCATGTGTACATGGACATCAACACAAAGCTATACATGACAGATCAGCAGAAGATTATCTACATCTGCTCCTTTATGGAAAAGGAAAACACTCATTTATGGAAAGAACACTTCCTTGAAGAAGCCCATGTCCAATCACCCCATAACTACAGCAAACTTGAGGATTTCCTCAAAAGTTTCAACAAAGCGTTCACACCCCTTGACCCAGCTAGATCTGTGATCACCAAATTACATAATCTGAAGCAGGGTAACAAAGACCTGCAAACATATGCAGCTGACTTCGTCCTCCTTATGAATCAAGCAGGGATTACTGATGAGTTAACCAAGATTCAATTCTTCCAGGACAGTCTCAATCTGGGTATCCTTGTCCAACTGTTCAATACTGGAGATGTCCTCGACACCCTTGATGAAGTAATCAATACTTGTGTTAACATTGACAATTCCCATCATCACCTGCAATCAATTTGAAATTGTCACATGCCACAGAAGAAGTCCCAGAAGTACAGAAGCACCCGTTACTCGTCTTCTTGTGACCCAAACATGATGGAAGTTGACCACCTTACTCATGCTGAGATGGTCAACCTTATAAAGAAAGGCAAATGCTTTAATTGCAAACAGCCTGGGCATTGTGCCAATAGTTGCCCAAAGAAGAAGGAGCATTTCACTCCTGTACACCAGACCAAAACCAAAGTTTGAGGGTCCGGATCAAAGATTGAAGAAATAGAAAGCAATGATGAAGAAACTGTAAGGCAGTTGGCTGAGGATTTTTTAACTTGGAGAAACAAATCAACGTATGTTTCTCCATCTGTACCACTATGACTTGTATGTGCTGTAGGTGAATGAAAGGAACTTCAAGTTCCCATTACCCTTATCTCACACACTCATCTGAAATCCATCAAAACCACTGCTGTCATCAATTCTGGAGCTGCTGGAACCTTCATTTCCAAAGAATTTGTGAAACTTCATAACATCTCATGAAGAAGACTTAGTAAACCATTCAAGGTTACTACCACTGATGGCTCCTATGTAAAAGGGGGCCCAATTATGCATTATTGCCTACTCGTTGTCAAGATAGATGAACAAATGATGTATGGGAAATTTAATATCACCTGTCTCAGATGAAGGGACCAGATCCTCCTTGGTATCCCTTGGCTATGCGCCATGAACCCACTCATAGACTGGACAGCTGAAATGGTGACATTATCATGCACCAAAAAGGTGAATCTTATCAAGATGAATGTTGATGCTGATAGAAGGAAGGTGAAGCTTCCTCTTCTGTTCAACCCTCTTACACAGAAATGGAAGGATTTGAAACTCCCATGATCAAGTGGCGCATCATCAATGCCCATAACTGCTACCACTCCATTAATCCCCCCCTTCGCTGAACCTTCTCCTACCCTGGAACCAATCACCACTCCTTCACCACCAGTCACTCCCCAAGTCAAATTACCCTCACCAATGATCACCCAATCAACTCTTCCTAGTGACACCATTCCCTGCCGTCCAGTTTCCCCAATTCCTAAACCTGAGAAAAGACGAAATGAATGGAAATTGTCACCTCAACCCCCAACAGAGAGAGCATGTCAGAAAGGTGGATGAACCACCTGGCAATGAATGAACCGATAAAAAGGTTCGATTGGATTTCTTGGAAGGAAAAGTTATGGAAGAAGAATTCCTAGATGGGAAAATGTCCCTTGCACCAATGGAACCTCCACCCACATTAATCTCATCCCCTGATGACAATGAACCCTTCTTCGATACTATGCAAGACATGTGGACCGAACCTGAAGTTAGGAAGGTTGCTACATATGAACTACAAGAAGGGAAATTCCTTGTAGAGTATGACGTGGAAGGGATGCAGATGAGGATCATAGAAGAAGTGTCTCCATGGATACTCCTCTCACACGTGATGGCACTTTGCAATTGGAGCAACTCCTGAACTATTCCCAGGTCTTGCTTGCTCCACCATTCTTCGAAGAAATGACCAAATTCAGCAATAAAGCTCAAGAATTTGCCACAGAAGAGAAGGAAAAGAAGAAGACAAAATTTCAAAGAACTAGTTCCATCATACCTTCATGATTTCCATGATATCTTCACAAAAGAAGGGCTTAACAAACTCCCTCCTGAATGACCCAGTATCAACCACTGAATCGAGACCAAACCCAGGTTTGTCCCCCACATGTCTAAGGTCTACCCTTCATCTGGAAAGGAAAGAGAAGCCATTAAAACATTTATCGACGAGAATGTTGCCAAAGGATTCATTTCTGAATCAAAATCACCCCAAGCTAGTGGTTTCTTCTTTGTCGGAAAGAAGAGTGGAGAATTATGTCCCTGTCAGGACTACCGTTACATCAATGACTGGACGATCAAGAATGCTTACCTGCTCCCCCTTCCTGTTACATTGATAGCTTGACTTCATGACACCCAGTTCTTCACCAAGATGGATATCAGATCTGGATATAACAACATCCATATCCACCCTGATGATCACTGGAAAGCCACATTCACTACTGAGTTTGGCCTTTACAAACCTCACATCATGTTCTTTAGCTTATGTAACTCCCCTGCCACATTCCAAGCCTATATGAACCAAATGTTCCAGCAAGAGATTAACAAAGGGTGGATGGTTATCTATATGGATGACATCTTAATCTTTTCCAAGACTCTTGAAGAACATCAGAAATGCACATGTCAGATTTTAGAACATATTTGGCAAGAACAATTGTTCCTCAAACCAGAGAAATGTACGTTTGATGCTGAAGAAGTCCAATACCTTGGAATGATTATCCACCCCAGGAAAGTCGTGATGGACACCACCAAAACTAAGGGTATCGCCAATTGGCCAATTCCCCGGACTGTCAAAGATGTCTGCTCCTTCCTTGTATTCTGTGACTTCTACCAAACTTTCATTTCCCATTATTCTGATATTGCCTGACCTCTCATCGATTTGACAAAAAAGAATGCTGATTTTGACTGGACAACTGAATGCCAGGATACTTTTGACATCCTAAAAATGAAGTTTACCCAACAACCAGTACTCCAGAACCCTGACCCACTTCAGCAATTTGCAGTGGCCACCGATGTGTCCCTCGTAGCAACTGGGGCAATCCTACTCCAAACTGACAAAAATGGGGTTTACCACCCATGTGCCTATCTTTCGCAATCCCTGAACCCTACTGAGTGCAATTATTAAATCTTTGATAGGGAATTGCTTGCTGTTATCTGTGCCATTACCGAGTGGCACCACTATCTTGAAGGGAGTCCCCATCCTATTATTGTCTTCACCGACCACAAGAATCTCCTATACTTCAGGACAGTGCAGAAGCTGACTTGATGACAGGCTTACTGGCAACTTATCCTTTCTACCTTCGACATTGAACTCCACCATGTTGCCGGTGCCAAGTTAGCTGCTCCTGATGCCCTCTCTTGTCACCCAGATCATGATACTGGTGGTCATGATAATGAAGATACCGTTCTTCTTCCTGATTCCCTTTTTGTCCAACTCATTGACATGGATTTACTTGACATACTGGGCTCTTCTGACCCTCTTGATGATCCACTTTTCAAAATGGCATCAGATGCCCTAGATGGTGTATGCCTTCCCCCCATGAAATCTGCCCTCTCTGATTGGAAGATTGCTCATGGTATCCTTTATTTCTGTAACTGCACCTACATCCCTCCCACTCACTGGGCCACCTTCCTTTCCCACCATCATGATCACCCCTCCACTGGGCATCCCGGTCATTTTAAAACTGAAGAACTCATCAAGCAGGAAGCTTGGTGGCCCTCCATGGGGGCCTATATTTGCAAGTATGTTGAGGGTTGTGCCCTTTGTCAGCAAATGAAGGTGGACACTCACCCCGTCTGGCTGCCCCTTACCCCTATTCCTTCCTTGGCAACCTGACCCTTTTTCCAGATCTCTGTTGATCTTATTACCAATCTTCCTGTTAGCAATGGCTTTGACAGCGTCATGGTCGTGGTAGACCATGGGCTTATGAAGGGGGTAATTCTCATCCCTTGTCTGAAAACCATGTTCCACGCCTCTGTCTTATCCTTGTATAGCAAAACTGACATACATGGGCCAAACTTCCTGGAGCCACCCCCCAATGTCATTGAAGAAGAAGAGTATGAAGTTCTAAGACAGGTTCGTGTTGTGAAGCAAGACAAAACTGGCTGAGTTAAATATAATCATGTTCAGACTAAGACTTAGGAGTGCTAAGACTTAGAAGACAACTTCACAATAACAACTAGAGTTGAGAGGCTCTAGCGAAGGATGTTCCAGGTAAAACCCAGTAAGATTCAAGTGAGGAATCTACAAGTACAAGGAGGCCTTTAAATACTAAAGTATGTAGGTAGCTTTAGGGCAGGTCTATGGGTCAACAGAACTAGATGGAAGGTAATGGAATGTATGAGTCAGAGGAATGTCATAGAACACGACATCAATAGAAGTCCATAGAATATTGTGGAATGTGAGAGAGAAAGATAGAATGTACAGTCAAGTGACTGTGGGAGAAGTGAGATGATCATCTGATCATCTGAGAATACAACCATAAACATAAGGTTGCTTGACCGTGTAGAAGTACAACTGATATGGTAGTCATGACATAAGCAAGTAAGGGAAAATGAATAGGGGCGTACAGTCATTGTAACATTATCCTCATGTCGACGCCCTTCGTGGCTTACTATCTAGTGTCAAGGAGGCATCTACATTCATCATGAAGGATCTCCATCTTCATGTAGCAGGGAGTCCAAGCACACAAAAGACATTAGAAAGGATAGCCACTACCTTCCTTCCCTCATATGCAGAAAAGACACACCCAGATTGGGTTAGTGATGCCACTCTCGCAGTACAGCTTACACTCCTGAAATTCTCCCTCCCATGACCATCCCATCCAAAGAAGAACTCGAGTCCACCACTCATATCTTAGAAGAGACCAACTTAATATGCACCAAGGAGCATCCAGCCACACTCTACACTGCCTTTTCAGAAACAGATGAGGAGATAGTCACTGCAAAAACCAACACTGATGTGTTTGGCATCCATAAAGATCTTCCCACCGCAACCCTCGCAGATCCCTCCGCCTTGGGACAAGTTCCTGTCAAAACCCTTGGTCTTACCTCTCCTTCTTTGTCTGACAAACTGGTCACTGCTGCTGAAACTCACAATGCACCATTGTCACCACCCCCTTTTCAGGGATCCCTTCCTGATGACCGACCTTCTCAAAACTGAAAATGCTGTCGCAGTGTGGCATCAGGTAAGGAAAGAGCAAGATGTGCTAGTCCTTGACCAATTCCTATCCCTTCCCCACTCCATCAGTCTCACTCTAACCACAATGAAAATATGAAGTGTCAATTCTGTCACAACTACAGTCACCATCAATCTACTTGCACGCAGTACAAGTGCTGCATCTGCGAGAAATTCCAGCCCAGACACCTCACACTCTACTGTCCTCAGTTTCATGGAACTCCACCATTCACTCTTATGTACAAAAATGACAGGTTCTACGAGGTGCTCCATATTTGGGAGACATACCTCAACTCAGTCCACTCCTCTATCCCATGAGCTGACAAGAAGCAGAGAGATGAGCTCCGACAGAGAGGTGCAGAAGAAGCTGCATATATGATGCATTGTACTGGTAGGGACGATGATGATGGGGAAGACTTTGAGTTCTCTGACAACCCTATCTACTACCATAACCAAGATGACTAAGTCAGTGACTTTGTCCATAAAATGGGGGTAATGTTACAGTCATTGTACACCCCTCTATTTTCCTCTTTTCCCTTGTACTTGTTTCTCTTTATGCTTACCTCATCATTCCCTTGTATATCATTTTTGCCCATGGTCACTTGACTGTACATTCATACATGACTCACCTTGACTCAGCTTCATCTATGACCCATTCAGACCCCCTATGACATTATACATTCAACACGTTGTACTTTAGCTGCCTTCCTTCTTTGGTTACACAGCCTGTGTATACCTGACGAGCTTGTCCTAAAGTCTCTTTTTACTTTAGTATATAAACGCTCATAGATACACTGTATTTCTACATTCTAATCTTACTGGGTTTTACCTGGATTCTTCCTTCACTAAGGACCTCCAATCCTTAGTCATTGACTCAGCCAGTCTAGTCCTATCTTGGACTTAACTGTCTTCATCATTTACCTTTGACTGTGCTAGGCCTTCATCTGGCTAGTACTATGAACCCACAACTCTTGCTACCTCTTGTTTGAGGCAGTTGTGTTCAGAACTATCCCAGTTCATAACACCTTCAGCAGTTACTGCTGTTGCTATTTCGGTATCACTAACAAGCACCCTTACCATTGCATTTTCACTCTCGGATTATCTTGTTCTGCCATAGTACCACTGACAGCAGCAACCTTCAGAGTAGTTTCTTGCCTCTATTGTCTAATCTTACTGTATTCCCTCACTAACTAACTAAAGGAAATTGCTTCTATTGCAGTCCTCTTGGGTCGAACTACATACTTGCACCTTCAGTAGGATAAATAGTTGTGTCTATCTATAGGCCAGCTGTTATTTCCTTGTTTCACTGGGCTTTTCAGGACAAGTGCCTTTGTCTGTTACAATCGTTGTACACCCCTATCTATTTTCCCTTCTTACTTATGCTTTCTTTCCTTTCTTGCTTACTTCATCATTTCCTCATATATCATTTTCACCCATGGTCACTTGACCATACATTCATACATGACTCATCTTGACTTGTTCTCTTATGACATCATACATTCAACACATTGTACTTTGGCTGCCTTCCCCCTTTGGTTATGCAGCCTGTTTATATCTGACAAGCCTGCCCTAAAGTCCCTTCTTACTTTAGTATATAAATGCTCATAGATATACTGTATTTCTTCATTCTAATCTTACTGTGTTTTACCTGGAATATCCTTTGCTAAGGACCCCCAATCCTTAGTTGTCTTGAATCATATCTAAGTTTAGCACACCTAAGTCTTAGTCTAAGGTGAACCTTTGCTTCAACTCAGCTAGTTCTGTGTACACCAACTTGGAACTACCTTCATCGTTGTCAAACATATTCAACTCAGCCAGTCCAGTCCTCTCAGGCACTTGACTGTCTTCATTGTTTAACTGAACCTACATTAGACCTATGTCAGGCTAGTGTAGCAAATCATTGCTTATTTGCTTTGGTATATGAATCCACATTCAAGAAGGCTCTTGTGTGTGGCCTTTGTGTTAAGAACTATCCCAGTTCGTAACATTGTCCCTTCAGCACAGATTGCATAATTTTATCTATTTCTGAAAGTCCATTAGCTTGGATCTGAAACAACTGAATAGACTCACCATGGCATTCTTATCCATGTCCATCCATAGACAGATCTGACCCTTTCCAGCACAACATGTGCAGGATCTGTTGTTGTCTGAAGACAAGGCATGAAACTTCTGAACATTAGGAAAATTACAGAACAAACATCCAAAACTCACTGTTTCTGTTGCAATATCCCTACACCTCTGTTCCTCTGCTGCTGCCCTCTGTTTCTTGGCCTCCTCTATCTTTCACAGATCTTCCTGACATTTCTGTTCCTCCTCCTCCTTATGCTTCTACTTCTTTTTGGCTCTGGCTGCAGCTTTGGCAGCTGCCAACTTCTTCTCCAGATCCACTATAAGGTCTGCAGCAGGGAAAGGGACATTGGATCCTTCTCCAGACATGATAAGAGCAGTTTTGTTGATAGGACTGTAAAGTGGGGGTTAGGAATCACTCTGGATGTTGATGTCTGTATATCTGTCAGATTACAGACTCAGCACTTCAACCATCAAACTTCTCCATCATCTCACATTAATTTCATCTGATCCAGATTGATGCTTCTTGTGCCTCAGGGGTTTGGCCTTAAGAGGGGGATACTGTCATGGACCATACTTCTGATCTCAGATCCAATCAAGATCTGATTGATCTTGCTTCCATCCAGACCATATATCCAATCCAGACCACCCATCCAAAACTTCCAGCTTCTTGTGTTCTAACCCCACTATGCATACTTGCATCTATCCCCTTTTGGTAACTCACCTGTACCAGTATTCTGGCTGTGTATATTCCTGCCCTGCTTACTGATCTGTTACCTGTGCTTTATGTCTGACTTGCATTTACTGATCCACTGTGCATTTACTAATAGACTTCCATTATACTTTTTACATAGCCCCTGGTCCTGGACTCACTGAATATCTATGCTAGTTACCTACAGTATATATTCTGCATATACAATTTTGTAGAACCTTAGTCTAAATATTATCTTAGATTATACTCAATCTGCTCTTCCAGACTTGAGTTCAATCTGACTCTAGTCACCTTCTGAGACTTAGAATCAGTTCCTAGAGTCTATATTTCCAACTCTACCTTCAGGTAGTCTATTTCTATTAGTTTCTAGTTAGGACCCTGTCTGATACTAGTCTTATACCTTGCTCCACCCTTACATTATGGATACCCTTTGGACATAACATATCCACTACCTTTGGACATCTTGATCCATCAGGCAATCACCTCCAGATTATTGGATGTATATCCTCCCTTTAAAATAAGGGGCAATACTCAGGAAAGGGGCACAGTGCATGAAATGAGGCTGAAGCCCTTCAGATCCTATATTATTGAGTATGGTCTTAACAGCAAGCCAGAATAAAGTTCAGCAGTGTCATGTTTGGCAGTCCCTGTGCAGAGTTGACAGGCTAGGACAAAGGCTGAGAGAATGACATGTTATCAAAAGACAAAAATACCGAGTAACTTGACCAAATGCACTATGGCACACAGATGGTCATCACAAGCTTATTCAGTGGGGCTTTGTCATCCATGGCTTTATTGACAGGTATTGTCACACTGTAAGTCAATCAATTTATAGAAGTGACAAGAAACCTTACTGCACTGACAGATAACAGCACTAATAATGTTGCATCAACTATGCTGAATTTATTTATCTATGCAATAAATGAATATGGCATGCTATCTTGTGTTTGTGGAGATCATGGAGGTAAGAATATTCAGGTTGCTATGCACATGGTTGCAACAAACAGTCACAATTGTGGCTCATTCTTATGTGGATTGTAAGTGGAGTTGCCTAAAAATTTACTTGACTGATAATGCACAATAGATCAACATGGAATTCTCATATTGAATGATTGTGGGCCAAAGTAGGCACACAGTTTGCATGCCACTGGTGAGGATTCTTTATGGGGCTCAAACAACTTCATAAACTCAATATTGACAAGCCTGGGCATTGTTGGCTCCTCAGTGTGCTCTTCTTGAATGTTCTCAATGATGATTGTCAATGATTTCAACAAGAATGGAATTCACATCCTATCAGTGGTTCTGATACCAAAGATCAAAGCCCTCAGATCAGTGAATACTTGGTGCTGCAGAATTATTATCTCATGACTATGAAGGATATGTGCCTTCTAGGACAGGCATTATTAGGTATCTACAAAAATGAGTTTCAGGGTATCCATCCTGCAGTTCTGCAGTGCTATTATGGTATTCATGGCAGAGAGATGGTCCATCATTGCAATCAGACAGGCGCTGGCCACTCAATTGACAAAGCAGATGAATGAGACAAAGATAGTATTATTGACTGTATTGAGCAGCATCAAGCAAATGCCATCCAGCATGATGCTGATGAAGTCTCAGATGATGATGCTTCTTTTCAGAATAAAAAGGATGAAAATATGTTCTTTGAAGTACTTGGGGTTGTCATTGAGGGTATTGTACCAGAGTGTTAAGACCATACTCAATATGTAAGGGATCTGAAAAGGCTTTGGCCTCAGTTCATGCACTGTGCCCCTTTCCCAAGTACTGCCCTTTATTTCCAGGGAATAACCTTTGTCCGAGGGTCTGGAAGTGCTTGCATAGTGGATCCGAAGGTCCGGAGGTATCGGATATGGCACGTCCGGTATATATCCGAAATGTATGGGTGGAAGGAGTTCGTCCGGAGGGTATTTGGAGCATAAGGATGAATGCGAGGTATAAGACTAGTAGCAGACGAGGTCCGTACTAGAAACTAACAGATATGAACTACTGGAGGTAGAGTCGGAAATGCAGACTATAGGAATCAAATCCTAAGTCTCGGAAGATACTTAGAGTTGGGATGGATTGGTTCAGATGAACGGAATGAGCAGAATCTAAGATGATATTCGAACTAAGGTTCTCTAGAGTTTTACATGTAGTTTATATACTGTAGGTAGATAGTATGGACAATCAGTGAATCTGGGACTGGAGGGCTATGCACAAAGTATAATGGAAGTCTATGTAGTAAATGCGCAGCGGATCAGCAAACGCGAGTCGGATATGAAGCACAGGTGACAGATCAGTAAGCAGGACAGGAATATACACAGCCGGGACACCAGTACAGGTAGATCACTGAAAGGGGATAGAAGCAAGAATGCAGTGGACTTAGAACACAAGAAGTTGTAGTGCATTGGATGAGTGATCTGGATCAGATCTGTGGTCCAGATAGAAGCAGGATCGATTGGATCTGATTGGATCTGATTGGATCTTGGATCAGATGTATGGAATATGACACAGAGGGATACAATTTACAGGAAGGTAAAGATGAGTATAATGAAAATATGAGTGAATACCTACAAGTTGGAAGGTAGGGGGAGCATCATATTGAGGTATCATTGGCCAATCCCTATCTGGAGGACACACTCAATGTCATGGGCTCAGGTGGCCATCATTCTAGATCACTTTAAAGCAAATGTAATTTTTTAATTTATGTCATATATCAGATTCTACACACCACTTCCACTATGATATCCTATCCAAATCCATATATCCAGATATATCCATCCAATCCCCACCCAGTCCAGTTCACACATCCAACCCACACTCATCTGATTTGATCCAAGAAACCTGTCTAATCTGATATCCATATCTGATCCAATACCCATATCTGATCCATGTCCATATCCAAAACTATTCTCATGTGCCTGTGCATTACCCCTTTATGATATAGATATACCTGTGCCTCTGGCTCTCAGTTATCCCTACCTTTGCCTCTTGGTTATACCTGTTATGAATTGGGATAGTTCTGAACATGACTGCCTCAAACAAGAGGTTTCAAGAGTCATGGGTTTGTTTGTACTAGCTGGATGAAGGCCTAGCACAGGTTAGGGTAAGCAACAAAGACAGCCGAGTGCTTGAGAGGACTAGACTGGCTGAGTCAAATATGTTCTTCAACAACTAAGATAGTTCCAAGTGTAGTGTATATAGAACTAGCTGGGTTGAGGCAGGTAAGGTCGCTTTAGACTAAGACTTAGGTGTGCTAGACTTAGATACAATCTTTAGATGACTAAGGATTGGGGGTCCTTAGTGAAGGAAGAATTCAGGTAAAACCCAGTAAGATTAGAATGAGGAAATACAGTGTATCTACAAGCATTTATATACTTAAGTGAAAGAGAACTTTAGGGCGAGCTTGTTAGATACATACAAGACTGTGTAACCAAAGAAGGAAGGCAGTTATTGTACAACATATTGAATATATGATGTCATAGAGAGTCAGAATGAGTCACAAATGTACGGTCAAGTGACCATGAGTGAAAGTGATATACAAGGTAATGATGAGGTAAGCAAAGAAAAGAAAGAGAGTATGAGTAAAGAGAGGAAAATGATAGGGGCATATAGCAATTGTATCAATACCTGCCTCCAGCTATCAGTTATCTCTGCCTCCATCTTGATAAGTCATTCCATACATTTTTTATCTCCAAGCTCATAGCCTTGTATTCTGTTGTACTTACTATTATGTTTCTGTATACTTCAGATATAGCCTTGGACTATGCTTACTTACCTTCTGGCATGCTACCTACAGTATATAAACTTGTAGTACAATTCCTGCAGACCTCAGTCTGATCATTGCTTGTACTCATACATATTCTTCTATCTATATAACTCTGTTTCCATTCTCACTTGGGCTTCTGCCCTTGTAAGTCTATGGCTTTGGACTATGGGAGTACTCCCTAGTCCAGAGCCTTGAACCTCTGTCACATAATCACTTTTGGACTTTGTCCAATTGCAGTCTGTCATCCATTTCACCTTCAACTCTACCTGCAGTAGTCTTACTCTGTTTCTTTCTACTTTAGACTTTGTCTGAAGTAGTCCATACTCTCCTTACATCATGTCTGGACCCACTTCTCTATAAGTAGTCATACCCTCCTCTTAAATCTATGGAGCTCTGCTCCTCCATCCACCCATTCATCTGTCCTCCCATCCAACACTTTGCTACTCATATCCTCAGACATCTGTACCTTTAGACCTTCAGGCCACCTTTGGACCTCTGTACCTTTAGATCTCCATACCTCTGGACCTTCATACCTTCAAAACCCTGGTCCTATGGTCCTGCCCTATCCTATTCCCCAACCTCTGTGGATCACTCTTCATACTATTCTGAAGTTTGTCCAAGTAGTCTTATCATTATCCCCTATCATCCAGAAATAGTTCCAGCACATTCCCATGCTCATCCAGAAGTCCTTCAGGGCTCTATCGAGCTATCCTGCCCTAGAGTTCATTTGGACTCCATCCAGACATCACCAGAACTCTCTCTAGGACTTCATCCAAAATTAAGAGGCAATACTTGGATAAAGAGCACAGCATATGAGCTGAGGCCAAAGCCCTTTATGATCTGTTAACCCTCCAAACATGTTTCTAACAATTTGATAGTACTTGACAAAATTCAGAGAGACCCATTGTATACAAGTTCCATACCTTGCCAAACTAATTTGTGTTCTGTTCCTCTCCTTCATCTCACTTGGAATGTTGAAGTCAGTGTTTTGCAATGGCAATCCTGATGAATCAGTACCCTGCTATTGTGAAGAGTACTTGGCACCCACCAATATTTCAGCTGGCCAAAAAGAGCTTTATGCAGAATGTTTGCATGGGAAGAGCAAACATCCAAGACCTCAATCACCTGTAACAGCTGAGCTGTCAGCAGTCACAACTGCAAAAGAATAAGTTGGTGTGACAGCTATATATAAGCAATTACTCACTCACTAAGCTGGACAAGGTAGTCAGAAGACAGCTACTGGGATGACCATGAGAGATGAGGTAATGGCAGGATTCCAGCCACTTGCAAAGTAGAAATTCCCAGTGAGTGACTTACCTGACTTTTGTGTCTTTGAAATGACCAGTATCACCTAGGGTAGGACCATATCCTTGAGATAGGCCAGCTCTTCAAAGCAAGCACAACTCCTAATCCAAGTTGGTACCAACACCTGCATGATGCTGATACACAAGGGGAGTAAGAACATATCCAAGCTGAAAGAGTGTTACAAAGTGGTAGCTTGCATCCTCCAAGTCATACCCCTGGCTCTGCCACTAGTAACACTTCTGAACATGCCACTTGCAACATTTCAGAACCTCCAAACATTCATGGCAATGTTGCAATTGATCCTCATGCAAAACAGCAAGATGACAATGCTGCTTAGAGAATTGGGCATCACAAGCATGCTCAGATTACTGAGACTGAGCCAGTTGACCACATCGAACAGGATGAAATTCCAGTGTGTAAAATTTAACCAAATTGATTGAACTATCAATATTGACAACTGCATTCAAGCCACCAGATGATAACCCTTACCTTTTGGATGATATACCTCCCCATTCCCAAGACAATTTTTTCCCTCAGCATCCATCTCTTCCTCCAGACACACAAAAGCCATCTCCTCCTCCAGACACACAAATACTACCTCCCCCTCTAGATGCTAATGGAGATGGTAGAGCCCTGTCTCCACCTGCAATAGACATTGAGTGCAGGCCTTGGCCAAATATTGATATTGATGCACTTGCAGAGAGCACAGTACTCCTTAAAATCAAGGAAACCTTCAACTTCATTGTTGCTCTAAAGCATGCATCTCTTGATGACCACATTTCCAAGCTAAGCAACAACACAATTGAACAACTCCACAATCCACCCAGTGGTCCTATCAACATTGACAATCTGGGAACCCACCAAAACATTTCCATATACCTATCGCTGCAACTTGCATCTTCAGATGCTTATAATTGTATATGAAGAGCAACAATACATAATTATGCTCATGACAATGAAGACAGTATCCTGAGCTTCTATAATGTTGAAAAGCTTGTTGCACAGTACACTAGTGTCAAGTTAATTGAACATGATATGTGTCCTAATTCATGTTTGGCATTCACAGGCCCATATGCAGCACTTGAGATCTGTCACATGTGCAATAAATCATGCTGGGACCAGGGAAAGCTGTGAGAAAGCAATGGCCACAGCAAGATTGCAGCACAAAAATTTACAACCATCCCCCTTGGTCCCCAATTGCAGGCCTTATATCATAATCCTGATAGTGCATGCAATATGCAATACCTTCATGAGAAAACACAACAGATCCTTGCACAATTAAAGGCAACACAATCCATTCCAATAATTGACAACATTGCTGCAGGCTTGGATTACCTTGCCACAGTACTTGCCAATGATATCAAGCAAAATGACATTGTACTCATGGTGTTGCTTGATGGTGCACAGCTTTATGAAAGCAAGCAATCTGATTGTTGGATGTATGTTTGGATCATTCTCAATCTCTCACCTGACAAGCAGTACTGGAGAGTGCATGTATGGCCAGGTGATTTTATACCTGGGCTGAATAAGCCCAAAAACTTAGATTCATTCCTCTTTGTTAGCATGCACCATCTTGCTGCTCTTCAGAAGAATGGCCTTATGATCTGGGATGCATCCCGCAATACTGTTTTCACATCTGACCTCTATTTTCTTTTCACAAGTGCTGATGGCTTTGGACTCATCTATTGGGATGGAATGGTTGGGCATAGTGGTAAAAATGGGTGCCATCTCTATTGTGGGGTGAGAGGGAGACATGGGGCTGGTGGTAGCCACTAATATCCTGCATTGCTAAGGCCAGTGGACCATTGTGCTCATGGTAGCAATCATCCTGACCTTAATGTCTCCAATCTTCCTCTTGGGGCATCTGAAGGCTATGCTGAAAACCTCAAAGAACTTACCAAGGCACCCAATGTGTGACAATGGGAGAAAAGGAGGACAGAAACAGGAATAACCAAACCTCTACTTATCCTCAGTCTCAGCCCTTCACAGTCCCTCAGTGTTCCCTACTGTATGACTCCTGATATCATACATCTAGTTGGCAATCTTAGTGACCTTCTTCTCAGCCTGTGGCACACAACTATAGACTGTGCAACTGCTGATAATCCAGCCACCTAGGATTGGGCTGTTCTGAAAGATGAAGATACTTGGATTGCCCATGGTGAAGCTATCGAGAAAGCAGCCATATATCTACCAGGTTTTTTTGATTGCAAACCCCATAATATTGCTGAAAAACCAACACAAGTTACAAGACATGGGAATTTCAGCTTTACATGTTCAAATTTGTGCCTACACTTCTATATAGACTGCTTCCAATGACATATTGAAAAAATTATTGCAAGCTTGTGTGTGGATTCCAGCTATTGTGTCAGTATCACATCACTGTCAAAGACCTTCAACACACTCAATCACTTCTGTGCCATTGGGAACAAGAATTTGAGCACCTCTATTATCAATGCAAAGAGTATCAGCTCTATTTTGTATGGCCATGCATTCATCGAACAAATCATCTTGCCCAAGAAATAGTACAAAAGGGTCCACCTATCTGCTATGCTCAGTGGATAATGGAGTGAATGATCAGGAATCTTGGTCAAAAAATCTGACAGCCATCCCAGCCATATGCTAACCTCTCACAACAAGGAGTTTGGTGTTGTAGAATTAATACCCTTCCTTCAATTATGCCTAAATTGGACAAACTATCCAAGGGCCTTCCAGAAGGTGCTGTTGATCTTGGAGATGGGTATGCATTGTTGTGAAAATGAGAGAGTTATGCAATATACCCAACTAGACAACATGCACTTGTCATTGCAGTCTTTCTTTGAAATGGACATCAACACCCTTACATATAAAAGTGGGTACAGCTTTGGTTACCAAATGGGCAGACTGCATGTTTGTCTTGGAGAGAAAAACTCAAACCCGTTGAGAAGACACATATGTCACACAATGTCAAGGTATGTTTTGAAACATCTGCTTGTCATTGTCAGCCTAACTAATCTCAATTGACAGATAAAGTTTAATGACCAAATTTGATTCACTGAGGCATTGTACTACACACAACTGCCTATCAATGTTGCAGGACAGAATGCAGATAACTCAGAGGAGGATGCAGATGATGATGAATGGCACTTCAAGAATGTTGCAGTTGTGCAGATGTACTCCATGCCTAACAAAGGTCTTCTCAAGTTCTCATTGCAGACCCTCATATCCTGCACACTCCTTGATGATATCCTGACGATTAATGTCAAGGATATTGTTTGCATTATTGCCATGATCCCACATATGCCAACATTACCATCTGGAGTTATGGAGAGTCAGTTTTTTATGATGGAGCAACCAGGTTTAGAAATTTCGAACCTGGGAGTACCATATTCTGGTTTTGATATTGGAGGTGGTGATGAGCCAGAGGATGATTACAATGATGATGGTGATCTCAAGTAGTTAATTAGTACTTCATGATTATTCTTACAACTCAAAGCCTTTTCCCATGCATGATACAACCTCAAGATTGTTGATTACAGGTATTACAGGTTTAAGGTGACTGTCTAATAGTATCATATTACAGTACAGTGCAATGTATCTGTAATGAGCAACTATGGAAAAAAATGTGCAAGTACAACATTTGAAATGAGCAGAAAGGCATGCAAGTAAAGCAAAGTGAGAGTGTGCAAAGCAGAGGGCAACAGCAATTCACAACAGTGACTTGGAAAAAAATTGAAGTTCAGCATACATTTCTTGATGGATCTGTTGATAGAGGGCCCTTTTCTTAGCTGCCTCTGCTGCTACTTCTGAGTGGTAAAAAGGTCAAATTGAATAGTGCCATGGCCTAAATGGGTCGAGCAGGTCCTGGTTTTGATTTCCATAAAGCCTAGTGAGCAGATGGCATGGGTAAACTGGAGAATCCCTTCAATATTGTGTCAGTCAAAGCATCATAAATACAAAAGGATGCACATGGAAGTAGGTTCCTTGCTTTCCTCCACCTCTACTTTGATCTTTGTTTGCTCATCTACCTCGATCTTCATATCATCTCCCACTGTGCTCACAGTCACGAGTCCCTCAGCTTCATTATCTTCATTCTTGATCTTGTCACTAGTGGATTGATTCCATTGATTCTTGCTGTCTTAGATGTCAATGTGAGTCTACAATCATTTGAAATAGAACATACATAGTATCCAGGAGGTTTGGTAGCAGTTTCATGATGACTGAGTCCTTGATACAAAAAATGATCCTCTGAGGTATATCTGATAAGAAATATATCAGCAACAAAAAAGACAACTTACTTTGAGGTGAGTGGGTATTTCTAGATCAAAGCAATACATGTCTCATGAAGAGACATCACCACTAATCTCAATGAGGCCTATGCTACCAAGCACACTGATTGTTGCATTTGACATGGAAGGAATATAAAGGTACACACTATGCTGACTTGAAAAAGTAATATTACTGGTCTGGCATGGTATATTCATGATGTCTTTCTCTCCAATCTCTCCACCATATTGACTGTCTACTATGTTTGAGAGCAGCTCATTTTCTCATGGTGGGCACAAGCAATTTAACTTTCCTTTGTCAGGCCAGAATTTTCAGTGGGGAGGGGATTTAAATTCATCCCCCCTATCTGGTGCTGCACCATTACCAGAGGACCATTCTGATCCAGGCACTTCACATGCACAACACTTCCATTAGGTAAGTGCTTATGATGTGTTTTTCTCATCAGATATATATATTTTTAGGGTGCATATATCCACAATCACCAGCAAATATTGGTCCTACAAGACTGTTGTAAGATGTCAGAGCTGGAGGTGGTCAAATTGACTACTGAGCATGACTCCATCAAGTAAGTTTGTTTTTGTAGGGGAAGTTCAGCTAACTTTAATACATGGCAGGGAGATGTTTGAATGGCTTGCCAGTGGTACTGGGTGGCTTCAACAGGCTGACCCTCTACAGCTCAATGCTCTACTCATTTCCATTTCACCAACCAATTCTAACCATCCATCATGCACTACACATCCAAATGTCTGTTTCTGGGAACAGGTTAATTTTCAGAAGTGGTGTGAGACTCCTGTAGGTCAAGGTCACAGCTCTTCACCCACAAACTTGGTCTATCTTGAGAATGAAAATGGCCACACAGTCTCATTGCGAATGATCAAAGCCATACAGAAGGTGCTCCATGGTGGCTAGAGTGAGCTTGTTACTCACAAGATTGCCCCGCATTCTTGGTGTAAATTGTCAGCATCTGGAAGACAATTAATTCATAACTTCATGGAGCATGAGTTTCCCCTTTTTAAACTTGCTAACAATGGATGGAAACTAGATTACCTTGCTACTATGACATGCCCTGCCTGGCGCTGAAGCAATCTTGACACCAATTGCAACCAGAAGTCAGGCAGCAACATCAAAAGGGAGAATAACAACAATGACATCAATATTGAATGTGCTGAGAATGATGGAGAAGGCAGTAAGGGGAAAAAATGAAAGCTGGTGATCAATTCAGTTAAATGTGAAGGGATGAAAAGAAAAGAAAAGGTTCATCATTATCTTTGTTTAAATATCACATTAATGTAATTATTTCTTAGTTACTACTACTTTAAAAACACATCCTGTCATGTCTCTATCATCCCCATCTCCGATGCCTGCTCTCAGATCTTCATCACCTGCTCTTGAATACGTGTTGCTTGCTCTTGAATTTCTGATGCCTGCTCTTGGATCTCCAATTCCTGCTCTTGGATCTCTGTTGCCTGCTCTTGGATTTCTGGTGCCTGCTCTTGGATTTCTGTTGCCTGCTCTTGGATCTCTGTCACCTGCTCTCAAATCTCCAATGCCTGCTCTCAAATATGTGTCAACTGCCCTCAAATTTCCAATTTCTGCTCTCAAATCTCTGACACCTGCTCTCAGATCTCCATTGCCTCTCATTCAGCCAATTACAACTGTGGATGCTCTTACTTCACCTGATGCCATGTCTAATGCAGATGAGAATATGCCTACTGAAAGCCAAACAATTCCTGCACCAAAACCTGTTAAAATTACAATTATGAATCCACTGTGAGTTCAAATGTCTGGCTATATTTGCTACTAACACTAGTCAGCAGTTCTACACTTGCTCTATGTGCTGCAAACATGCAGTTCCCACCACCTCCATCTCCACCAGTAGTAGTCAATCCCATGCTTGAGTGCACAGTCCAAAAGGTGACCACCAGCACTGCTGAGCCATTGTCAAAGCCAAAGAAAGCCAAGGGGAAGATGCATCCAAGTCAAACAAAGAACAGACAAAAAGCATATCACCATTTCATAGAGCTTGACACTTATTATACACTACAGTAACTTATGTGCCCATCACTGGCTCAAACAGATCAAAACAAACAGGATGACTGATGAGTTTGGTGTATACTATATGGGTCTTACTGAGAATCAGTGCACAGTATGTTATTCTTTGGCCCTCTTGCTCCTATATTCATCTTCACATTGTAGGCTTACAATAAAGAAGCTGCTGAACTTGTGTTGCTATCTGATAGTATTTACTCTACTGATGAGTTGGATGGAATATTCATAGGTTGCTACCAACAAATGGGATAAGACTGTTGGGCAAGGCAGAATGTACTAGACTCTGTTTTTGACCTATTTTCAACATGTATTCTACTCATTAATGTGTCAATCCATCCACTGCATTATTGGCTCATCTTCATCATGCTTGCAACATTTTTTTCATCAGTCTTCAAGCTGTAGCATCCCCCACTATGTCTATTACTGTGTACCTACTATATCCCAGGCAATTGCAGATATGTGATACAATGATATCCTACACTATTAGAGCATATTCTGTAAGGACAGCCAGAGTGCACGTGTATATGCACTGATATTAACCTGATGTCCTTGAATCATATGGGAGCATCAGAGACTTTGCCCTGTAATATTGCAAATATGATATGATTTCCATCTTACTTGATAAATATCATGTCAAGTGTTTGTTTTGATGACCACTAACCAAATCACATCTCATCATACACTGCCCACTCCTATCACAGTTGGTTTTCACTAGAATTCATACCTGAACATACTTATGCATGCTTGGACCCAGACATGGTCATTATTGATATAGACAATAATGATATCAATGACAGTGACTGTAAATGTCAAAAGTATAGGCTTAAAGTTGAAGATGACATATTTACTCAAGCTCCAAAGATTGGTTAGTAGTGAAAGCTCTCACATGCACACTCTTGAGCATTTAAAATTCATTTTAACCTTATACCACTTACTCCAGTGTGTCCAAAACACCTGATGCAGTCCAATGAATGTGGAACACATCAATAACTGGCTCAAAAGAAGCTGCATGGAAGTAAGTACTACTGTTTAGATTATATGGGCACACTACTAACACATAATACTTAAAATCAGCTCATGGGCAGCCCATTGCATCAAAAATGGAGAACAAGGTGGGAAGATCTTTGGGCAAAGTCAAATGCAAGTGATGATTTTATTTTCTAGTAGTACTTGAACATCTAACACTTGGAATTAACAGTTTTCTGTCCAGCTGGCTCTGATACAGATGATAATCTGGACAGTCTACCAGCTAGTTTGAAAAGGGTGTCAATCTCACCACAGACTCAGAGATGTGCACCATGCCATAATCTGATGATGCACACCAATTTTGCTTGCTTGCTCTTTACTAAACATGCCCACCATCTAGCTCAAGATGTGCAGTCTCATGCCTGATCTTACATTCTGAGGGAGTGCACACTGATTTTGCTTGCTTGCTCTTTATTAACTGTACCCATCATCTAGCTTAAGACATGCAGTCTCATGCCTAGTCTTACATTCTGAGGGTATGCACACTGATTTTGCTTGCTTTTGTTCATTAGTAATACTTAATTTTCTACAACACAAGAGATAATAGCATGCCTGATTTACTTGCCATAATGAAGTTAATGTGATGGTCACAGTGGTATACATCATGCAACCTACTATGGCACATATCCAGCTTAACATGACAAATATTGACAAAGACTTAGAAAAAAATATGGATGTCAACATCATTTATTGAGCCAAAAATAATCATTTGAAGGTTAGTTCATTTATATATTGTCACTTTTCTAATTTGTTCTGACTCAGATTCTCATCATTGCAGAGAGACAATGAAATGGATGTTGATGATGCTCAGATCAGTCAAGATGGAGATCTTATGGATGTTAATGGAGATCTTACAGATGTTGAAGAGGGCCTTATGGATGTCAATGAAAATAACACTGAGATTGGTCAAAAAGTGGTATGTTTTTTTTTTGTTTTGCTCATTCCAACTTCTCAAATTTTTGTCATTACAGGGAGACTATGAAAATATAATGGATGCTGATGACATTCAGTCCACTCATTGAATGCCAGTATGTCTGTTTTATTAATTCTGTCACATGTCTTACTGTTGAAGCAGCTATGCCTGAAGGACCCTTTCATCAACTTAAATTCATGTCCATACTGTGTACTAGAGTGACTCTACTCATAATGTATCTTGTTGCAAATCTGTGCAGTTTGATGGATCAACAAGCAATTTAACTGCCATTTCACTGAATCATTGAGTGCATTGATGTGATCTAACAGGGTCTGCATTCAAATTAACAGATGTCATCTGTTTATGGTCCTGATTCTCTCAATGGCTCTGGGTCCTGCATTGGTTTTGCCTCAACTCCATTCTCAATATGACACATGCTTGATAGACTATTTATATTTTATTATATTCTATTATACTAGCATGCCAGGGATGCAGCAGCCTAATGATTCAAGATGCCTTAGCCAGTACAACATAATAGACTTAAAGATTACTGAATTTTCAGCAATACAAGGCCTTTGTGTGTGTTCAGCATCTGTGTGTGCATGTGTCATATATATATGTGTGTGTGTGTGTGTGTGTGTGTGTGTTCTGTGTGTAATATTTGAACTGATCCAGCACCATAGACACCATAATAAATTCTTTAGACAATGAGTGTTACAATCATATGGGCCCCCCCACTCTATTTTCTTTCTTTCCTTGCTATGTTCCTGCTTACATCATTACTACCTTGTATATTGTACATCTCAACATGGTTGTCCTATAGTTGCCTTCCTTTCTAGGATATGCACTTACTGTTTTTTTTTTCTATGCCCTCCTTTTTGATCTTGGTCTGTGCATGTATAGCTACTCTATTTAAGCATGGTGTACTTGTATTAGATATTTACTTTAATCTTGCTGGGTTTTACTTGGAACATCCTTTGCTAAGGCCTTGCAACCTTAGTCGTCTGAATCATCTCTAAGACTTAGCACTCCTTCATCTTAGTCTAAAGGGAACTTGTGTATTTGACTCATCCTGTCTAGTCCTCTTACCTGGCCTCGACTGTCTTCATCATCTACAGACATTGTGCTTGACTTAGCTGTCTCGCACCAGTACTCAACAACCTTTGTACTGAGAACTGTTGCTCTTCTGCTTCAGCACTATGATTCACATTCAAGAAGCCTCTCTTATGCAGCCTTTGTGTTAAGAATGATCCCAGTTCATAACAAAAGATTAAAGTCCTTGATATTGCCACCAAACTGGGCATCACACAAACAGATGTCCCAAGAAGAAGGAGAGAGATACTCCTGTATGCCAAGCCAAAACTAAAGAAAATGGCTCTGGATCAAAGATAGAAGAAGTGGAAAACGATGATGAAGAGACTGTCAGGCAGTTTGCCCAGGATTTTTGACTTGGAGGAACAAATTGATGGATGTTTCTCCATCTGTATTATTATGACTTGTACATGCTGTAGGTGAATGAAAGGAACTTCACATTCCCATTACCCTCCTCTGTCGCACTTGTCATAAATCTGTCGAAACCAATGCCATCATCGACTCTGGAGCTGCCAGAACATTCATCTCTGAAGAATTTGTAAAACTTCAAAAAATTACCAGAAGAAAACTCAGTAAACCATTCAAGGTTACTACTGCTGATGGCACCTATATCAAAGGTGGCCCTATCACACACTATTGCCTCTTACTCATGAAAATTGATGAATGAACCATGTATGGAAAGTTTAATATTACCAAGTTAGGAAGACGAGATCAGATCCTTCTTGGAATCCCATGGGTACACACCATGAACCTGATCATTGACTGGACCGCTGAAACCCTCGCCTTGTCATGAACAAAGAAATCAGATCTGCTTGAAAGCAATCTTGATGATGACAGAAAGAAAGTGAATCTTCCCCTGATATTTAACCATCCTGCCCCGAAATGGAAGAATTTGAAATTTCCTAAAAATGGACCTTACCTGAAGAGCACATCAATCATTCTGTCATCTCCCATCTTGACTAAACCACTTGTTCCTGAACCCGCACCTTTGGCGCCTGTTCCCACAATACAACTGCCCTCACCCATGATCACTCATCCTACCCTTCCTGCTGAAACCCTTCCTCAACAACCCATTTCACCCATTCCTTGCATTGAGAAAAGATGGAACAATCAAGAACCATCTTCCTGTCTGCCACCAGTTCCAAAATTGTCTCCAAGTAAGCAATGGGAACATATTAGGAAGGCAGATGAACCACTCCCTGATTGAGTGGAGAAGAAGGTACAAATCAACTTTATGGAAGGAAGGAGCACTGATGAGGAATTCCTCCAAGGAAAACCATTCCTAAAAGATGACCCAATAACAGCGACGGAAGAACCTGTGCCTGTGCTGCTTCCCACCAAAGATGAAGAACCATTCTTTGATACAATGCAAGATGTATGGACTGAACTGGAAGTTCAGAACATGGCAACTTATGAGTTGCAAGAAGGGGAATTTTTGGTTGAATATGGCATCAATGGTCTCCAAATGAGGATAATTGAAGAAGTCTCCATGGAAACCCCATTAACCAAAGACGGTACCTCATGCCTAGAACAACTTCCCACTTATCTCCAAGTGTTGCTTGCCCCTCTGGCCTTCACTGAAACCCCTTCTAAATTTAGCAATAAAACACAAGAATTTGCTGTCGACAAAAAAGAGAAATGAAAGAAGACATTTGAAGAACTCATTCCCTCATATCTCCATGACTTTGCTGACATCTTTGCAAAAGAAGGATTGAACAAAATTCCCCCAGAGCAACCTGGTATAGACCACTGTATTGAAACAAAACCTGGTTTGATCCCTCGCACATCAAAAGTGTACCCATTGTCAGAAAAAGAATGCAAAGTGGTCAAAACCTTCATTGATGAAAACATAGCCAAGGGATTCATTTCTGAATCAAAATCACCCCAGGCCAGTGGATTCTTCTTTGTGGGAAAGAAGAGTGGAGAACTACATCCCTGTCAAGATTACTGTTACATCAACGACTGGATGATCAAGAACACATACCCTCTTCCCCTTCCCATATCTCTAGTTGCTTGACTACATGACACTCGCTTTTTCATGAAAATGGACATTCAGTCTGGGTATAATAACATTTGCATCCACCCCAATGACTGCTGGAAAGCTGCATTCACCACCAAATTTGAGCTTTATGAACCCAATGTCATGTTCTTCGATCTCTGCAACTCTCCTGCTACGTTCCCAGCATACATGAATCAGACCTTTCAACAAGAAATCAATGAGGATGGATGGTGATTTATATGGACAACATCCTGATTTTCTCATGTACACCCAAAGAACACCAGAAAAGGACCCGCCAAATTCTTGAGAAGATACAGAAAGAACAACTATTCCTGAAGCCAGAGAAATGCATGTTTGATGCACAGGAGGTGGAGTACCTAGGTATGATCATTCGACCTGGAGAAGTTGCTATGGACACCACCAAGACTAAGGGAATTGCCGAATGGCCTGTCCCATGAATGGTCAAAGATGTTTGATCATTTTTAGGGTTCTGCAACTTCTACAGGACCTTCATCTCCCATTACTCTGACATCACACAACCCCTTATTGACCTGATAAAGAAGAATGTTCCTTTCACCTGGACACCCAAATGTCAAAATACCTTCGAAATCCTTAAAGAAAAATTTACAACACAACTGGTACTCTGTAATCCTGATCCAATCCGGCAATTTGTGGTTGCAACTGATGCCTCTCTGGTTGCTACCAGTGCAGTTCTTCTCCAAACTGATGAAAACGGTGTTTACCATCCTTGTGCTTACCTTTCTCAGTCTCTAAACCCTACTGAACAAAACTACTAAATCTTCAACCAAGAACTATTGGCTGTTATCAGAGCGCTTATGGAATGGTGCCACTACCTAGAAGGGAACCTGCATCCCATGATCATTTTCACTGATCATGAAAACCTGTTGTATTTCCAAACAGCTCAGAAACTGACTCCCTGCCAAGCACATTAGCAGCTAATCCTCTCCACCTTTGACATTGAACTTCACCATGTCGCTGGTACTAAGCTGGCAGTCCCAAATGCCCTCTCTCATCACCCTGATCATGATAATGGCAGTCATGATAATGAAGATATCATTCTTCTTCCTGATTCCCTTTTTGTCCGACTCATCAACATGGGTTTACTTGATATATTGGGTAGTTCTGACCCTCTCGATGATCCAGTTTTCAAAACAGTGTCAGATGCCTTAGATGGGGTCTGCCTTCCTCCCATGAAATCTGCCCTCTCTGATTGGTGAATTGACAATGGTATTCTCTACTTCTGTGACCGAGCCTATATTCCTCTGACCCACCACACCACTCTCCTCTCCTATTATCATGATCACCCTTCAGCTGGCCACCCCAGCCACTTCAAAACTGAGGAGCTTGTAAAATGAGAAGCATGATGGCCCTCTATGGGGGCCTATATTCATAAATATGTTGAAGGCTGTGCCCTCTGCCAGCAAATAAAAGCTGATACACACCCCATGCATCCCCCACTTGTCCCTATTCCCTCCTCTGCCACCTGCCCCTTCTTGCAGGTCTCTGTTGACCTCATTACTGATTTGCCCATTAGCAACAGCTTTGATAGTGTCATGGTCATGGTAGACCATGGGCTTACTAAGGGGGTAATCCTTATCCCATGTCTGAAGACCATCTCCTCAGAAGGAGTGGCCAAACTCTTTTTAAAACACATCTACCGATACTTTGGTCTCTATGACAAAGTAATTTCAGATTGAGGATCACAATTCCTGTCCCAATTCTCAAAAGAACTCACACAGCTCCTTGATTATGCTATTGCCCCATCTACCACATACCATCCCCAAACTGATGGTCAAACCAAACGGCTCAATCAAGAACTTGAAACATACCTTCAGATCTACTGTTGAAACACCCCAGATAACTGGGTCAAACACCTCCCCATCACAGAATTCATCCATAACCACCAAAAACATGATGCACGAAATGCATTTCCATTCTTCTTTATGATGGGTTATGAACCACACACCATTCCTCATATTATTCCTGACTCTACCATTCCATCCACCAAAGAAAGAGTACACTTACTCCAGAAGATCAGAGAAGAAGCAGTCGCATGCCACAATATCACCATGCAAAAAATGGCTGAATGATTGCATGGACAACAGTACTCCCCATGGAAGATTGGAGATAAGGTTTGGCTCTCCACAGCAAACCTTTGATTAAAACTCTCTTCTTGGAAGCTCGCACCAAAACAATATGGACCATTCCCAGTAGAAGAAGTTCTTTCCCCTATCACCTTCAAACTCTGCCTGCCATCGCAATGGAAGATACACCCTGTGTTCCATGCTTCCATCTTATCATCCTATAGTGAAATGGATGTACATGGACTGAACTTCCTAGAGCCACTGCCTGACATCATAGAAGAAGAAGAAGAATATGAAATAGAAGCAATTCTATCACATAAAGGGGCCGGAAAATGATGATGTTACCTGGTATCATGGAAATGGTACTCCTCAGCAGATAACAAGTGGATCCCAGAAGAAAATCTCTGCAACTCCACTTGAATCCTAAAGACTTATAAGAAACAACATGCCCTTTAATCATCCCCATTCCCTGTCAGCTCTTCAATGTTTCACAGACTCACCACCACCAAATCCTATGCCTTCCTACATCACCCCTGTTCACACCATGACCATCACCCCTGATCTTATGCAAGAAAACTACCACAACCTCATCACAGACATCAACAACACCACCCTGATCCAGTCAGCACTCCAGTGTCCTGGACACACCATTGAAATCGACAACCTTCTTCAGCACCACACTCCTCAGCTCATCATTAATATCATTAGAACCACTGCCCTTCTCAAATGGGTAACAGATGACTCCACTGAACCATTTGTCAGATGACAACTCTACCATATCCAAAAATGCATTCAGAATTATGGCATGCTGCTGCTGCCTGATTCTTTTAAGAGTGATGTTGAGGAGGTTATTCATATCATTTCTAAACGTCAAGCAGGCATGGCTCAACCACCATCCCCAAGCAGAGATGAGCAGGTGACTACATCACTTACCACTTCCTATTCAAACCCTTCTCCTCATGTTGACGCTCTCTCTGGCCTGCTTTCTTCTGTGGAGGATGCTGCCACCTTCTTCATAAAAGACCTTCACTTCCATGCAGAAGGAGATCTCCTGGCCCAAGCACTCATTGAGCATATCATGTTATGCTCTCTCCCCTCTTATGCTGAAAAGACACATGAAGGATGAGTTTGTGATGCCAGCTTGGCAGCACACTTCAAATCCATCCACCAATGACCATACCCAACAACATCGAGCTTGCTCCAACCACAGTAATCACTGAGTCTCATCCAGAAGAGCTGTACTCAGCATTCTCTGAGGCCCATGAAGACATCATCACTGCCAGAGTCATCGCAGAAGCTTTAGATATCATTCCCACCATGTCCTCTGCTGCTACTCTAATTGATCCCTCTGCCATCAGGCAAGTGTCCATTGAAACACTTGGCCCTACTTCACCTGCTGAGCCTGCTGAGCTAATCGCAGCTGCAGAACATATCCCTTCCACTCCATGGCCATCCGCCCCTTTCCAAGGCGCACTTCCTGAAGACTGACCTACCCATAAATGTTGATGAAGTGCATGTAGTGGCAAAGCAAGAGTGCATTCTATCAGTCTACATCCTGTTCCTGCCCCACTTCGACAACACGAAACTGAACTTCACATTCTCTCACCTCATAACTGCAATGAAAATATGAAATGTCACTTCTGTCTTGACTTGGGTCATCATCAGGCAAACTGCCCTCATTATAAATGCTGCATCTGTACCCATCTTCAACCTGGCCATCTTACTCTTTACTGCCCTGAATTTCATAGCCAGCCACCATTTGACCTTATGTACCATGACAAGAGGTTCTATGATGCACTTCACTAATGGGAGCACTACCTTGATACCATTCACACCTCCATCCCCCCTACCACTGTGACGATGCAGAACTGACAGAGAACCAGAGCTGCAGAAGAAGCTGCATATATGTAAAGACGCACTGGAGGGGAGGATGTGGATGATCCTACTGCCAAAAACTACTCTGACAACCTAGTCTACTATGCCAATCAAGATATGTAAAGTCACTGACTTTACTCATTAAAATGGGGGTAATGTTACAATTGTATGGGCCCCCCCACTCTATTTTCTTTCTTTCCTCACTATGTTCTTGCTTACATCATTACTATTTTTGTTAAGAACTATCCCAGTTTGTAACAATGAGAGGGTGTACTATCCATCACTCTTATTTCATGATGGCCCACTGTTTCATGAGTCACACTCATGTCACTAATAGTAACAAACAGTCACACTTGCCAAATTTACAGTCCATTTGGCAGACTTGAGTCATGAATTTTGGACAGCTGATTAGGATGTGATATGATCTAGCGATAAACCTGCAAGCTATAGTATGTATGAAAAGAGCTAAGTGCAAATCATCACTGCTGTGTAAAATAATGCTGAAGGAATGTATGTGGATTGATAGGTAGATATTGATACATGAACAGATTATGAAGTCTATGACTTGCTAGATGTGTGTTGACTGAAAAAATATGGTGGATGTGGTGCAGGAACACTGAGGCTGGTGTGGGATGGTGGATGTGTGAAATATGGTGGTAGTGCTTGGGAGGAACTGGAGGTTGCAGAATTGTCAGAAGTTCTAGATTATTGCTATGTTGACAGTAGAAACCATGATCCTCAGTTGTAAAGATAGATTTCGACCTATCACCATTCTGACCTCCTGCCATCTGAGCACCCTTCTCATCCATGTTCCAATTATGTGCTGCAGGGATACCATTATATTTTTTATCAAGTCCCTCCCAAAGGTCAAAGTACCCTTTAACAGTTGTTTTATTGAAGTTCTGAGCAAGTTTTGGGTCAAGATTCCATGGCTTGTGAGTATGAATAGACTTCTTATGACAAGCAAGGTGATGATGATACCAGTGTTTTCCAGGAAGCTTTCCACTAATATCTTTAACCTGGACACATAATTCATGAGGGTGCACAGGACATGCAGCACCAGACTCATGAACTAGCCAATCCTTGACAGCATCCTCTTCAAATGGCTGGAGGAGCTGCCTTGAATTAGCATGATCACTGCAGGACACATGCAAACTCCTGCTCCAGTCTCTAAGAGTCTGCCATGCAACCTGTACAATTAAATCAGTATTACAGGAGCTCAAAGCCTTAAGTATATAATCATGCCTTGTGTACCCCTGCAACTACTGAAATATTCTTGCAGGTGCCATTTGTGACATCCAAAGTGCAGCCTGGATCCTGGACTCATAGTCAGGATCAGTAGATGACAGTAGCTTGCCTCAGCAGTGCCCCATGAGCTCAGTCAAGTGCCCAGCACTCACCTGTTCATGGATTGCAGCTACAATGAAACACACTGTTAAATTTAATGTCCAACATTGGCAGCCACAGCAGGTGACACTGAATCATGATTTTTGCAGGTGTCACACTGAAAACACAATTTCCACCATTTTTCAATTGTTTCATTCCATTTCACTTGGAATATGCTAGTATAATATGCAGAACATACCCAGTGAAGTAGCTAAGCAATTACTTTAAAATTGAGTGCTGTAGACACAGATCATGAAACAGTGGGCCAACACGAAACAGGAGTGACAGATAGTAGGCCACATGCTTACAATACACTTATCACGTCATGTCACGTGATTTTCCCCCATATATATAAACCTCCTGGAACATCATGTTATGCTAGACTCAGGTCACCTATCTACAATCATCCACCACATACTGCAGTCACTTTACCTTGTATAATACATACAGCCAATGTTGAAAAATCCATGTTCTGAACATGCCAGCCAATGTGGGCCCATCAATAT
>MU173029.1:80173-92734 GCA_016695475.1 Suillus decipiens | reverse complement strand
GCCATTGTCATGGCTGCCACTTGAGCCATCAGGGCAACCACATGATCATGGATGGAGAGCTCAGCCAATGAAGTCAGTGGGTCAATGGAAGCAGGAGGTGATGGTGGTGGTGGAATACTGATGGGATCAGCAGGCTCTTGCCAATGCTCGGGAGTGAAGTCATTGGCTGACATGATGGCTGGAGCCTGGTTGACAGGCTCACTTGATGTCACTGCAGCAACATCAGTCTCCTGCTCAGTATCGGCTGCATGAGACATGTCGATGTCCTGGTCAGCAACATCTAAATGTAGGGGTAAATATTGTTATAACCATCAAAAAAAAAACTCACCAGAATCCTCCATGGCATCCTCAGATTCCACAATAGGTGTTGGTTGATGGGCATGAGAGGTCACCATTGTTGTCCTGGGCTGAGGCATGGATTTGGAGGCTGGTCTAGCCCTTGACTGAGGATGTGATGCCCTCACTGGCCTGGTCATTGCTGGGAGCTTGTCATTGGGGTGCTTGCACTTCACCTTCATGTTATAGCACTTGATGCAGGACTTCACTATCTGCCCTATGTGGCTGACAGCAATGAGACATGGGTCCTCAGTACACCTCTTGCAAGGTGGGTTGTGCTATGCAACAGTTAGTAATGTGATAAAGACCTGTATATAACCAGTGAAGCTTACATGATCACCTTTGGCAAGTTCAACTGCCTCTCCTTTCCCTTTCCCAAGACTTGATGTGGACTTAGCAAAGGTCAATGCAAATTGTGGTTGTGGCACTGGCACGAATAGCTGAAATGAAATGGTAACACCACAATTGACACTGCCGGATATCGCCCACTTGTGGCCTCAGTGGTCTAGTCATTCATTGTTGTATATCTACACCCAACTACAACCACATCAAGTACATGCATTCTCTTGAAAATTGCACTGACAAAGCTCGACAGTTACAGGACAAGTGGATTAAAGCCGACTGCAATTTCTTTCTCATGTGGGCCCAGTGGGTACCACCAAAGTTAGGGCCAACTCAATCAATTCCACAGGAAAACCTTCCTGCTGGTTTCAAATACTCAACTTTCCCTGAGCATTCCTTACTGACTCACACATGCAACAACCACATGAAAAAATCCACACCCTCAACCATGCCAGTCAGCAAGGCATCCGCCACTGCAATTGCCAAAAAACATTTCAGCAGAGAAGGTAAGTCTCATGGTATTGACCTTCACATTCACTAATATTTGATGATAATAGTGTTTTACATGTGCTGGAGCACTGAAGCTGAGCCAGTGCCATTGGTGGAAATACTGACTGCATCATCATTGGCCAAACCCCCATATGGTAGCCAAAGTATCTCCATCTATTGTTCATGTCATGGACCTGTACTAATGCATTATTATGCTAGCATTTGAGATGTGCTGGGACATTGAATGCTATCCAGCCCCCACAGTCAATGCACCAGTCAATGCACCAGCCGAAGCATCATCAGCAAAATGAGACCTTGGTGGTGAAGGTAAGTTTTGTACCAGTTCCAGCACTTGATTCATTTCTCACATGTATGTTAGAGTTCAATATGTGTTGGGAGACCAATACTACTCCACCCAAAGGTCAATATGACTTTTGCTGGGATGAGCCCAGCTCATTACAGGTAGTCTTGGTCCCAGCAATCACTGTAGAGGCAGCCATGCCACTGGCTGCTGCTCCATATGATTTTTGCTGGGATGAGGCACCTCAGTCTACAATGGCCAACTCAAGCCACATCCCAACACCATCAGCTGCTGGTCAGTATGACATGTGTTGGGATGACTGAACAGGAATATCAGCTGCAGAACACCAAGGTGAGTATAGGTGATTTATTCCAGTTGCCTTGACTCATGTGCAGGTGGTTTTGATATGTGCTGAGGAGACCCCCCATTAGGTCAAGATGGTGACAATGAAGGTCATCTCACTGCCGAGCCCACCACTGGATCAGTCAACTCAGGTCCATCAGCCATTTTCATATGATGCATGAGATACTTATGGCATGATGCAGCGGCTGACAATCAGGAGTCATCTGAGAGTCAAGATACTCAGGTGTCACTGACTCCCTCTTCAGCACCAACCAAAGGCTTGGCAATGGTGAAGCTTGAAGCTGGGGAGGAATTGTTGCTCCAAGTAGATGAGAGGCTGCAAAGGTTAGACATGATGATGAGCAAGTTTGTAGTTTTCCTGGCAGTTGCTGTCATAATGTTGACTGCCATTGTGAAGGAGACAACACAGGCCTGGCTGCCACAGGACTTGTCGAAGCCAACCAGGGCTTGATAAACAAGTATTAAATTGTGCACAACCAATATGTTGCTGCTGCTAATGATATAGCCAAGATTCAACACCTGCTTCAAATGTTCAGGCAAATTGAAGATCCACTAACTGTATTGGAGCTAGGTATAAAGAAAGCGGGCAGCTGACATTGACATATGCAGTAGTGTAGTGTATGTAACATGTAAGAAACACAAATATCATGAGTGTACTTTCAACCAATGACTGATGACTGATGCAAGTTCACCAGTGTAAAGACCACAATCTAGCTAGGCTGATAGCAAACTACCACCTAAGCTAGTATATGTCGAGTGCTTGCCTAGCTGCTATTCTTGCAGTGCAAGAACATTTGACATGAGGGGTTACAGGTGAATATACTTCATCAAGCACTGCTATAAGACGTGTGATGCTCCTATAAAGTGATCCTGATGCTAGCAGTAGCATTACTGCTGATAGCACTGCATTTTTCATGGATGCTGATGTTAAGTGCCATGCAAAAGGTAGATACTGATAGTACTGGTGATACTGATGATGCCATGAGGGTCGCAATGAATGCTGGCGCTTAGCAAAGATAGTGGTAAGGGAAGTGTTGAGAGTGAGGAACGTCAAAGGATCCTTCAAAGATATTTGGATTTCAAAGAGAATATAATTGCATATAGCAAGAGCGGTAGTGGTATGAAAATCCCGTCTAATGAATGATATGATATAAAAATGATTGTAAGTGACTACTCCTACCACTGTATGGTAGAATGGGAGTGTCGAATAGAGGAGAAGTCATCAGTCTTTTATCATACATCATAGGTATTATGCACCAAATGGAACTAGTTGGCATGGCATGGGCATTCAATGGGCATCGGCTCATGGAAATGTGTCTCAGTACTGCAGTACAGTAGTCTGGCAAGGGCGCAGTAACCTCAGTAACTGTATATATCAATAGTGCTAGGGTTAGGAGTGGTCACACTATGCAGTATAGGGGTTAGATAATAATGGAAATGGACTCATGCAAGGCTAGTGCCAGCTAGGCTGTCACACTGGATCAGATGTAGTCGACATATTTCTTGGGCTTTTTCCTGGTGTGTGTGGCATGCGAGTTCTCAATGTTGCTCCTGGTGCCCTTTGCTGGTGCATCAGAGGGAATACCAGCAGCCAATCTGGCAGCCTTCTTCTTCCTTGGTCAATGCTCTAGGGGTGCCAGCACAGTCTTTGGCTGCCTCCCTTCTACCACCAGTGACACATCACTAGCAGGCCTTGTCCTCCTCGATATTGGTTCCTGTACTGTTGATGATGTAACAAGATGTTCAAGATCCCAATGAGTTGAACTTGGGCTGGAGATACAGGCACTATGGCCAGCTTGAGTTAACCAATTACTGGCCTTGTTGGTCTTGCAGCCATTGCTTTCATCATCTGATCCCTTGGTCACCTGTGGAGCAGGAATGCTGGTCTTTGTGGCAGTAGGGGTGCTTTGGCAATGAGAGACCATCAGTCAGCCTTCATGAGCTCTGGAAAGCTTGCCCAAGCTCTTGGATGTTGGTTGGTCATCTGACTGGTCACTGTCTTTGACATTTGTGTGGCCATGGGCATGTCTTTTGACATGTGGTGAGGATGTCTCTGAGTTGGTGTTGTTAGATTCATCCTCAGATGAACTGATGTAAGGCCGCTTGGTGGACCTTTCTAGCACTTTGGGAATGGCAGTTGGTGCTGAAGTTGCAGTTGCCAATGGCTTTCTTGTATGCCTGGCCCTGCATGCCAAATAGTATGAGCACCATTGCTACAAGACTTATCGAGCAATGTATATGCATGGGTGGGTCTGTAGAGTGAAAACAGAGGTCATAAAGTGCTCTCAACATACCAGATGTCATATTCTTATTGATTGTGCCATGGGTATCACTCCTGATGATGCAATGAGATCAAAGTGACTATTACAACAGATGCATTGCATTTGGCAGTCACATGTAAGCACTAAACTGTCCCATAGTTTAAGCACATTGTTTCAATCAAACGCATCTACACAACAACAACACTACTTTGATACATGGTCAAGTCAAAGCCAAAGGCCTGGAGTCCTCCAAAGACATCCTCATTGGTTAGATGGAAGTACAAAAGAACTTCTTGAGGAGATACAGGACAATTTGTCAAAGCCCAACATTACAACAAAATAACTTCAGTTCATTCATCACTCAAGAAATTGCCTACTAAGCAAGGATCCACCAGAGGACATCAAGCAGAGGGTGACTATGAGCACTACAATCTCAGCAAAATCAACTTGGAGCCTTGTAGACTTTGCAAGTCCATGGCAAGCTCATCATTCATTTATCTGGTCTCATTTACTGACACTGAGTATCAAGAGTCAAAATGACTATCTATGTGAGTGGCAGTATAAGACTGAGGACTACTTGGACTTGCTTCTTCAGCAAGAGGGTCCACCATTAGACAGGACATGCTCTGTCTGCCAAAAGGATGGAGTCTACAGATGTCACAGCTGTATGGGTGAGCTGCTCTTCTGCACTCATTGCTGTAGGACAGTTCATGGCTGCATGCCTTTCCATTGGATCAGTCAATGGATTGGGGGATTCTTTGAGGACACTTCTTTGACCAAGATCAGGGTGGAAATCTACCTCAGGCACCAGGGAAAGCCTTGCCCCAAAATAAATGAAGAGTGGTTGTGAAGAAACTTGGAAAATGACTGACCAATGTCCAGAATCTGGCAGTAGCTTGGTGTCATGACAGGCTTCAAGGTCAAATAGATGAATTTGTCAGGGTGGCAGTCACATTTCTCAGTGATCAATTAGATAACTTTGACAAGTTGGATCTCATGACTGTTGTGATGGTCAAACATTCTGTGACCTGTCAATAGTGAGTTTTACAAAGTTTCCACCAAACCCCATCATTTCTGAGGTTTTGGACCCTCAGACCCACAGTTTCCGAGATTCCTGTGCTTTGGAAACCTTCGCACTTGTCCTCTCCATGTCCAGTCCAGTCCTAGCTAACCCCACTGGTGTGTAGTCATTGATATTTCCATTTCTGATGCATTGCGCAGTGTTATTACATGTATTCTCACAAGCCACAGTACCTCATTGCTTATTACATAGAATTTTGGACCCAAAGTGAATTTGCCTAGTTTCACCTATAGTACTCTGGACTTTCATGTAGCATGTTATAAGGGACCTGTAGACACTATTCCATACCATCCTGTAGAAGGGAAATCACCCCAGATACTTGGTCCCTGTCTAACAAGCCATAGGCAGGCAATATTATCATTCATTCATTATCATTGTACAAAACACTATCCTCATCATCATATTGACCCTCCCAACACATCTATATCAACCTGAAATACTTGCACTCTTTTCTTATCCTCCCAGTCATTGCCAACCTGCAGACCCAAAATTCCTGTGCATCAGACATCGCATATAGCCATCAGATTTGACCATAGAGCTTCGGACTTTCATGTCCTATACAGTGCATACTTTCTTTTACCTCAGTAGACAGCAGATCCCTTGGGTCAAACATACTTGTCCTACAAGTGTAGCAGCTAGGCAAGACTTCAACATATACTAGACTAGGCAGTAGTTCACTATCAGCCTAGCCAGATTGTAGTCTTTACATCGGACATGATGGTTAGAGCAAAGACAAGTTGGGTTTAATCATTACAAAATCACAAGGTTATATAGAAATGACTAATCCACTGTGGCACTTACCACCACCAAAATGTGGGTGAGGCTGTATATAGACCCCTGTCACTCTACCACTTTGGCCACCCCTTTGGTTCTTTCAAAGCTATCTTGCACTTGTTGTGAGAGTTGGAGGTAAATTCGAGCCTGGTGGGCTGCATAGCACTGATGGCTGACCTGGTTGTTAGCATCAGCCTCTTGCATTTGGCCAACCCATTGTTGTGATTTGTGAATAAAGAAATCTACAGTCCATGTCATTTCCTGACCAACCAGTAGGAGCTCCTCTGCCATTGATCATATAGTGCAAGCGTTCTAAGCCAATGGACATGGTAAACTGTCATGCAAAAAATATTAGCACTGGATAGATACAGGTACATAGGCGATAAGCATACATTCATTCATCCAGTCATTGCTGGCGGAATCTCCTTGGACATCAATGCACCAAAACCAAGCCAATGTGTTATTCCTTTGACCACACATGTTTGGATCGGCCACCACCATAGTGGCCTTTAGGTCAGCCTTCTCCAATGGCTGAAACTTGGCCAATAAGTTATCGGCACCAAGGTGAATGAGCTGCTTGTGGCATTTTGAGTATATCTGTACATTGAGGTGAATAATCCTGTCCACCAAGTGCACCCAGGCCCATGCATGAGTTGACCAAGCTTGTGACTTTGCTGACCAGACCATGGTGACTGTACGTTCTATTCTGTTCCCTGCTATTCTATGACATTCTATGGACTTCCACTGACTCATACACTCCACGGCGTTCCACCACATTCTATTGACTCACACCGTTGTATATTATATCTGGTTACTTACTGTTTATAGTCGTCTCAAGCCTGCCCTAAAGTCCCTATGTATGTTAGTATTTAAAGGCTCTCCTGTACTTGTAGATTCCTCACTTGAATCTTACTGGGTTTTACCTGGAACATCCTTTGCTAGAGCCTCTCAACTCTAGTTGTCTTTGTGAAGCTGTCTTCTGAGTCTTAGCACTCCTAAGTCTTAGTCCGAACACAGTTATATTCGACTTAGCCAGTTTCGTACTGCCTCCTGTACGAAACCGTCTGCGTCGTCTGACAACGTAGTAGTCTTTTCTATGTAAAGCGTTGATATGTTAAATGACCGCTGTTCTCTTTTGAACCGTCGTTCAACGAGCCCATCCCAGTCGTAACAAAAGATTCAAGTCTTTCGCATGCCACACATCTGTAAGCGCCATGTCATCAGAACCCCCCCCAGACACCACCAATAGTCAGCCCGAGCTGTCACGAAACGGAACCTGACTCTGCCACAATGCATCCCAGAACAAAGCTAGACTAATACATACTAGTACCACCGATACCAAAGACAACATGTCCGGATCATCCACCGTAAAGATAACCACACCCGAACTCAAGGCGGGACTGCCCACGCAATTCGATGGGAGCCCATCAGATGCCAAGAGGTGGTTGTACTCAGTGAAGACCTACCTCTCCATTAATTCCGCCTACTACGACACCGATCAGAAGCAGATTGCCACCGCCCTCGCCTACATGAAGAATGGGACGGCAGGAGCATGGGTGATGAACTTTTATGCCAAGATCTTTGAAGCGGGAGAAGCTTGGGGAAAGTGGGACGACTTTGAGAAGAGTTTCAAGGCGTTGTTTTTCACCGCCGACGCGAAGGTCAATGCTATGACCAGAATAGGGCGCATCAAGCACACCGGTAGCCTTATGGACTACATCGCAGAGTTCCGTACCCTTATGGCCAAATTGGCCCTCAAGGAGAGCACCACTCTCATCTACTTCTTTGAGCAAGGGTTGAAGCCCAGTCTTCAGTGCGCCATTTGCCAGATGGAGACTGTCCCCATTACCATTGAATCCTATATCTCCGCCGCTATCATCCAGAACTCCAACTGGGAGCGATATGCTGCAGTAAGGAAAGGAGAAGGGAACGGGAAGAAGAAGAACGGAAACAAGTACGTTCCTAGCTCCAAGAGATCTGACCCCGATGCCATGGAGATCGATTGCCTTACTGACGCGGACCGCCGCGAGTATATGAAGAAGGGTCAGTGCTTCCACTGCGCCCAGACGGGTCACCACGCCAACAAGTGCCCGAAGGAGAAGGTCCCTGTTAGGAAACAGGAGATCGAAGAAGAGGGAGATACCGATATGGAGGTCGAAGAAGCCAGAAGACTCGCTGAGGATTTTTAATTTGGGAAGCTAGTTCATCGACGATAGACTTCCCCACTAGACCATTATGACTTGTATGCAAAGTAGGAGAAAGAAAGGAAATGTGCATCCCGATTACCCTTTACTCCCAAGTTCGTAAAGACCCAGTCGACACCACAGCAGTTATCAATTCCGGAGCAGCCGGAACATTCATATCCGACCAGTTCGTCCGTGACCATCACATTAAAACTCACCCGTTAAAGAAACCCTTCGCTGTCACCACCGCCGATGGCAGCTATTCGAAAGGAGGGCTTATTTCCAGATACTGCATGCTCCACGTCAAGGTCGATGAGCGTGTCATGTTTGGAAAGTTTAACGTTACGCAGTTGGGACGACGAGACCAGATACTCCTCAGTATCCCCTGGCTAAAAGCCATGAACCCCACTATTGACTGGGCAGCTGAAACAGTAAAGCTCCCAGCGACCGAACGATCGGTGGAGGTCGAAAAGAGCATCAACGATGCCAGAAAGGGAAACAAGCTTAAACCCTTCTTCCATCCCAATATGACACCCAAGTGGGCCCAATCTAGGCTTCAAAAAGCCGGCCTGAAGATCGAAGACCCTCCACTGCAGGGTTTAGAATTGCAACCCATGAAGGTTGACGAAACGCCGAGAGGGGTGCCCTTACCAAGACAAGAAGAGGTACCAAGACCCATGTCCCCGATGAAGGAAGATGTAAAGCCCACGCTGCCGAAGCCAAGGGTTGTCTTACCCCCTAGACCGGTATCGCCCATAACGAGGCCGAAGAAGAGGGTGACGGAGCTAGAAGAATCATTCCGTCCGAAGCCTGCTGTCAAAGAACAGAGGCCGATCAAAGAGCAAAAGAAGAATAAGAGGAAGGCGGAGCTAGAAGAATTATTCCGCCTGGCACCAGCTGTCAAGGAACAGCGACCGATTGATGAGCAGAAGAAAGGGAAGAGGAAGGCCGAACGAAGTGTTAGCACTGAACGCAGAGACCCAATGCCTCCCCCCTTTGCCTCTATAGAAGAGATCCCTGATGAAGAAGCGACACCAGTACCACCGTTACTACCCACCGAAGATGACGATCCCCCACCAAACTTTGACACAAAAGATGACGTTTGGATGGACGCACTCGAAGAACCGGTCAGAAATGTCACGGATTACCCATTGAAAGAAGGAGAGTTCCTAGTGGAATACGCACTCAACGGTGAAACAGTCAGGATTATAGAAGACGTCTCAATGGATACCCCCCTTATGTGAGACGGCACCTCCTACGCTGAGCAGCATGCACCCCTCAAGTTCAGCAGCAAGTCCCAGGAGTTCGCCACTGTGGAGAAAGAAGCCAAGAAGAAAAGCTTTGAAGAGATTGTACCAGATTATCTCCACGACTTCACTGATGTATTTGCCAAAGACGGTCTCAACCATTTGCCACCCAAACGACCTGGAACCGACCACCGTATAGAGACTAAACCTGGATATGTCCCCAGGGTCTCGAAAATTTACCTGCTATCGCCGAAGGAACAAGAAGCCGTAAAAGCCTTCATAGACAAGAACCTCGCTAAAGGATTTATTTCAGAATCTAAATCCCTGCAGGCGAGCGGATTCTTCTTTGTTGGAAAAAAGAGCGGAGACCTGAGACCAACACAAGACTACCGGTATATTAACGAATGGACTATCAAGAATGCCTACCCCCTTCCACTACCCACTTCATTGATCGCACAACTTCATCAAGCGAAGTACTTCACGAAGATGGATATCAGGTCTGGGTATAATAATATCCACATCCACCCCAATGATAGATGGAAGGCGGCCTTTACGACGGAATTTGGGCTATACGAGCCAAATGTCATGTTCTTTGGATTATGCAATTCACCGGCAACATTCCAGGCATATATGAACTGCACGTTCCAACAAGAGCTGAACAAAGGATGGCTTATCGTCTACATGGACGATCTCCTTATATTCTCGAACGACTTGGAAGAACATCAGAAGAGGACACGGCGTATACTGGAGAAGCTACGAAAGGAAACACTGTTCTGTAAACCGGAGAAATGCACCTTCGACGCCAAGGAAGTTGAATATCTCGGCATGGTTATTCGTCCAGGACAGGTCACGTCGGATATTGAAAAAGTTGAGGGAATTAGGAAATGGGAAGTGCCGAAGAATGTCTCCGAAGTTCACTCATTTTTGGGATTCTGCAACTTCTATCGATCGTTCGTTCCCCACTATTCCGACATCGCACGACCCCTGGTAGACCTAACTAAGAAAGATAATAAGTTTGCTTGGACAGCCAAGGAACAGGACGCCTTCGACACTCTAAAATGAGCTTTTACCACGAAACCAGTACTACGTAACCCAGACCCCACGAGACAGTTCGCTATCACCACCAATGCATCACTCGTAGCCACGGGAGGGGTTCTCCTTCAAACCGATGAAAACGGTGTCTACCACCCCTGCGCTTATCTGTCACAATCTCTTAACCCTGCTGAACACAACTACCAGATCTTTGATAGAGAGTTGCTTGCAGTTATCAGAGCACTGGCCGAATGGAGACACTACTTGGAAGGAAACCCACACCCAGTCATAGTATTCACCGACCACAAGAACCTGCTCTATTTTAAGATGGCCCTTTAACTCGAACCACTATCATCGTTCGTCCTCAGTCGCCTTCACTCAATCTATATGCCTTCCGCAGTCTACATCCCATCGACCCCAGCTTCACCTAATGCCTCCACATCAGAAATTACCACAGAATCGTCCATCTCCCAGTTCACCAATACCACCGACGCCCTCATCACCCCAGTCCGTCACTGTTCCCCCATCGCTCACAATTACGCTCGTCCCATTGCCATTGTCACCTCCCCCGCCGAAGACTCCAACTGTGACACCAACGCAGAGAGGTTCACCAGATACATCGACGACCTCGAAGAATACACCTTCATTGAAGCCGTGCTCATGTGTGAAGAGTACGCCATTGAAGTCGACAACATCATTATCAGAAGGGACGCCTTTGCAGCATCCCTCGTCATCCACATCATCCGAAACGCCATCCTCTTGGAGCAATGGGCCAGAAGAGTCGCCAAACCAGAAGTTCGCATTAGCCTTATGCACTTACAGAAACACATTAGGACTCATGCTCTACATCTGTTGCCTCGTGGTTTTGAAGAAGATCTTAGGGAGGCTATACGAGTCATTAACGAGAGGTCAGCAGGAATCCTTAGACCACATAGTCCAGATGTGGCGGTCAAACCAAGCCGCATTGCTCTCGCGGATACCGTTTTCCCTGCAAATCCTCGTACTACTATTAGCAACCTTGTGGGTTTGCTGGCCACCATTCAAACCGTCTCAGAAACCACCACCGCCATCGTCGCCAATATCCAAGAATCAGTCGAAACCTCTCATGAGGCATGAGACGCTATTAACGATGTAGTCAATGTACTTAGGGATCAGATGCCGCCGAACTCCCCCCCTCGCACTGTGAACCCTATCGACACTATAATCCAGAATCAGACTACACCCATTGGCTACCACCGATCTCGTGCCCCATCCCCAGAAGTCATTAAGACTTGGACAGAAGAACACCCTGCTGGGCTGTATTCACCAGCACCGCTGTCACCATACCTCCCACCTGTTGTCGTTACGCTCCCAGAATTCGTCCCTGTAGCCACGCTCGGGACTATGTCACCTTCATCGCACAGTGAGCTAATAGCCACTGCTGAGAAAGAAGAAGAAGTCCGGCCAGTACCAGCACCTAGTAATAAGGGCAAACGTCCCTTTCGAGCCATCATCCCGCACGACACACACCCGATTAAGAAAACTAAGGCAGCGGGAAAGAGACGCCGCTCGCAAAGTCAGGACCCTGCTTATGGTCATGTCGCTGTCGCCCCTCCTCTCCGCACGTCCACTTCCAACCCTGACACGAACCGTACCTGCCATCTTTGCAATGGTGTCGGTCATCGACACAAGAACTGCGAAGAATATCACTGTGTGTATTGCCACACTATCGCCCCTGGACATCTGTCCATTTATTGTCCTATGTTGAAAGGGAAGGACGTCAGGTTCCCTTATAAAGATTTCCGTCACCCAGACTTCTACTCTGTGCTCACTGCCTTAGAAAGAGAAGAAGACGAGAAGTACGCACGTCGCTGCCAGGAGCAAGACGAGGCGCGCGCCATCGAAGACGACTTTGATGAAGACGGCCACTTTGTTTGGTCTGACAATCCCGTCTACTGGGATAACCAAGATAATTGAAGTGAAGGATGGTACCTTCACCCTAAATACAGGGGTAATGTTACAATCATTGTACGCCCCTATTCATTTTCTCTCGCTTATGTCACTATTACCTTAACGGTTGTACTCTTCCATGGTCAGATGACCCTTACCCTTGTGGTTGTATTCTTACACAGTCAGATGACTGTCTTATTTCTCTCACAGTCACTTGACTGTA
>MU173029.1:50230-69298 GCA_016695475.1 Suillus decipiens | reverse complement strand
ATATGTGAACTGGATCGAGTGGGGATTAGATGGATGTGGATATGAGCAGGATGTTATAGTGCAAGTCAAGTGTAGAATCCGGTATATGACACTTATGCAGAAAAGACACACCCGGATTGGGTTAGCAATGCTACTCTTGCAGCACAGCTTACGCTGTTAAAGATTCATCCCCCACTCATCATCCCTTCGGAGGAAGAACTCACCTCCACCACGCACATTCTAGGGGAAACCAACTTTGTCTGCACTGAGGAGCACCCAGACACTCTCTACACTGTGTTCACTGAAACCCACAAAGAAATCATTGCTGCCAGGGAAGTTCCCAATACACTTGATCTTCATAAAGATCTTCCCACCGCTACTCTTATCGATCCATCTGCTTCTGGTCATACCCCTGTAGAAACTTTTGGGCATACATCCCCTTCTTCCCCCAGCGAACTTTTAGCCGCTGCTGAAGGAGCAGTACCATCAACCCCAGCCCCTTTTCAGGGATCCCTACCTGATGACTGACCATCACGAGACCGAAAATGCTGTCATGGCGTGGCACATGGCAAAGGAAGAGTGCGATCTATGAGCCCTAAACCACTTCCTATCCCTTCCCCACTCCATCAGTCCCATTCCAATCATGATGAAAACATGAAATGTCGCTTCTGCCACGAATACGGTCATCGTCAATCCACTTGCCCTCAGTATAAATGCCTTATCTGTGAGAACTTCCAACCTGGGCATCTTACATTATACTGCCCTCAGTTTCATGGAACTCCACCATTCACCCTTATGTACAAGGATGAGGGCTTCTACGAGGTGCTCCATATTTGGGAGACATATCTTGACTCAGTCCACTCCACCATCCCACGAGTCGATATGAAGCAATGCAATGAAGACCATTTCGATTACTCCGACAACCCTATCTACTATCACAACCAAAGTGACTAAGTCGGTGACTTTGTCCATAAAACAGGGGTAATGTTACAGTCGCTGTATGCCTCATTATTTCTTCCTTTGATTACGCCTGCTCTTCCTATGCTTACCTCATTATTTCCTTGTATATTACTTCGCCTATGGTCACTTGACCGTATGTTCATATGTGACTCCTTCTGACTCATTACATTCAACACGTTGTACTTCGCTGCCTTCCCTCTTTGGATATGCAACCCTTATGTATCTATGCACCTGCCCTAAAGTATGGTTGTACTTACATATATAAACTCACGTAGATACACTGTAGTTCTCCATTCTAATCTTACTGGGTTTTACCTGGATTCTTCCTTCGCTAAGGATCCCCAATCCTTAGTCGTCTAAGATCGTATCTAAGCTTAGCACACCTAAGTCTTAGTCTACAGCAAGCTTACCTTGCCTTGACTCAGCTAGTTCTGTGTACCTTACTTGGACCTACCTTCGTCATTGTAGAATGTATTCGACTCAGCCAGTCTAGTCCTTTCTGGCACTTGACTGTCTTGGTCGCTTACCTTGAACCTGCAACTCTTGATACTGCTCATCTGCAGCAGTCGCGTTCAGAACTATCCCAGTTCATCACAGGCAGAATATGCACTCAATGGTGAAATGGTCAGGATTATTGAAGACATATCAATGGATACACCCCTTATGCAAGACAGGATGTTGTACACTGAACAACACACAGCCCCACTTAAATTCAGCAGTAAATTGCAGGAGTTTGCAATGGCCGAGATGCCTATCCCCTTCCACTCCCGACCTCACTCATTGCTTGACTTCATAAAGCTAAATACTTTACAAAGATGGATATACGCTCCAGATATAACAACATCTGTATTCATCCTGATGATAGGTGGAAAGCCACATTCGCAACTGAATTTGGATTGTATGAGCCTAATGTGATGTTCTTCGGCCTATGTAATCCCTGGCTACATTCCAAGCCTATATGAATCACACCTTCAAGCAAGAACTTAATGAAGGATGGCTTATTATATATATGGACGACCTCCTTATATTCTCAAATGATCTATAAGAACATCAGAAGTGCATGCATCATGTACTCGAGAAACTTAGGAAAGGAACATTATATTGCCAACCAGAGAAGTGCACTTTTGACAAAGAAGAGGTCAAGTACTTGGGAATGGTCATCCGCCCCAGACAGGTCACCTCCAACATCAAGAAGGTTGAAGGGATTAGGAAGTGGGAAGTACTGAAGAACGTATTCGAAGTTCGATCATTCCTAGGATTCTGCAACTTCTACAGATCCTTCATCCCTCATTACTCTGATATTGTGCAACCGTTCATCAATCTAACTAAGAAAGACAGGAAGTTCAAATGGAATGATAATACGCAAGAATCTTTTGACAGACTCAAGCAAATCTTCACCACTAAACCTGTCCTTCATAACCCCGACCCTCTGAAGCAGTTCACAGTCGCCATGGATGCCTCTCTGGTAGCTACCAGGGGCGTCCTCTTACAAACCAATGAAAACAGAGTATATCACCCTTGTGCATACCTGTTCCAATCACTGAACCCAGCAGAGTGAAATTATCAGATCTTTGACTAAGAACTACTGGCAGTCATCAGGGCATTAGCAGAATGGCATCACTATCTGGAGGGGAACTCACATCCAATTATTATCTTCACCAATCACAAGAATCTGCTCTATTTTAACACCACTCAGAAGTTAACCAGAAGACAGGTGTGATGGCAGCTTTTCTTATCTGAATTTGATATTGAACTTCATCATGTTGCAGAGAGTAAATTAGCAGCCCCTGATGCCTTATCTCACTGCCCAGACCACAGATCTGGGAAGGATGACAACACAGATCAGATTCTCCTCCCAGACTCTATGTTCATCTGTCTTCTTGATACTGACCTCGCCGATACTCTGCGCTCTTCAGACCCCTTGGAAGATCTGATATTCCACACTGTGTCTGATGTCCTTGATGGTGTATGCCTTCCCCCCATGAAGTCAGCCCTCTCAGATTGGCAGATTGCTAATGATATCTTGTATTTCAAGGACTGCACCTATATCCCCCCTGCACATCAAGCTGCAATTCTTGCCCAATATCATGATCACTTAATGGCTGGACACCCTGGCCAGTTTAAAACCAAGGAATTGGTTAAACAGGAAGCTTGGTGGCCTGCCATGGGCTCCTATATATGTAAATATGTTGATGGCTGCACCCTCTGCCAACAGATGAAACCAGACACGCACCCAGTCCACCCACCCTTGACCCTGATCTCTTCCTCCACCACCCATCCATTCTCACAGATCTCAGTTGATCTCATCACCAACCTCCCTTCATCCAGAGGCTTTGATAGTATCATGGTCATGGTAGACTATGGGCTTATAAAGGGGGTAATTATTACCCCATGTCACAAAACAACCATGTCAGAAGGGGTAGCCAAACTATTCTTGAAACACATGTACTGACATTTTGGCCTACATGACAAAATCATCTCAGATTGCAGCCTGCAATTTTTATCCTGCTTCTCCAAAGGACTAGCTCAACTTCTAGACTACTCCATTGCCCCATCAACCATGTATCATCCACAGACAGATGGGCAAACAGAATGCCTTAACCAAGAACTAGAAACTTATCTCTACATTTACTGTCATAACAACCCAGAAGATTGGGTAGAACACCTACCCATCACTAAATTTGTACATAACCACTGAAAGCATGATGCAAGAAATGCATCACCATTCCTCCTAATGATGGGATATGAACCATGCTGTGACAGTTTAGCTGGCACTAGCCTTGCATGAGTCCATTTCCATTATTGTCTAGCTCCTATACCGAATAGCATGACCACCCCTAACCCTAGCACCATCGATATATACAGTTACCGAGGTTACTGCGCCCTTGCCGGACTACTGTACTGCAGTACTGAGACACATTTCCACAAGCCAATGTCCATTGAATGCCCATGCCATGCCAACTAGTTCCATTTGGTGTGTAGTACATTCCCATTTACCACTGCTGATCCCACAGCAAGCTTTATTACATGTAGAACGCGTGCCGCAGCACATGCAGCACTATTACATATTGCTAGGGCTAAATCTTGCATACTCACTACTACTCTTGCCTATCGATTCCGCATACTTACAATGTATGATAAAAGACTGATGACTTCTCCTCTGTTTGATACTCCCCTTCTACCATACAGTGGTAGGAATAGTCACTTACAATCATTTTTATATCATATCATTCATTAGACAGGATTCCCGTACTGCTACCACTATCGCTATATGCAAATATATTTTCTTTGAATTCCAAATATCTTTGAAGGATCCTTTTACATTCCTCACTCTCAATGCTTCCCTTACTGCTACCTTCGCTAAGCACCAGTATCATCAGTTTCATTGCTATCATGGTATCACTCTTTGCTGACCCCCAGCATACCGCACTATCACGGATATCGGGATACACTATCACCATACTTGTCATTAGCAGCCCTCATGGCATCATCAGTATCACCAGTGCTAATGGTATCTACCTTTTGCATGGTGCTTAATGTTGGCATCCACAGAAAATGCAGCGCTATCAGCAGCAATGCTACCACTAGCATCAGGATCACTTTATAGGAGCATCACACATCTTATAGCAGCGCTTGATGAAGTATATTCACCTGTAACCCCTTGGGTCGAATGTTCTTGCACTGCAAGAATAGCAGCTAGGCAAGCACTTGACATATACTAGCTTAGGTGGTAGTTTGCTATCATCCTAGCTAGATTGTATTCTTTACAATGCGCTATTCCACATCTGATCCCTGATTCTACTGTGCTAACAGCTGAAGAACAAGTCCACATGCTTCAGAAGATCTGAGAAGAAGCCATATCATGTCATAATATTGCTATGCAGAAGATGGCAGAACAATCCTACAGACAGAAATACACACCATGGAAGATAGGAGAAAAGGTATGGTTATTGGTGGAGAATCTGCAATTAAAACTACCATCTAGAAAACTTGTGCCCAAACACTATGGCCCATTCCCAATCACGGCAGTCTTATCTCCAATCATGTTCACACTCCAGCTCCCAAAGCAGTGGAAAATCCACAACATGTTCCATGCTTCTCAATTATCGTCCTATAGCAAAAATGATGTCCACAGGCTGAACTTCCTAGAACTGCCTCCTGACATCATAGAAGAAGAAGAATACGAAGTAGAAGCCATTTTATCCCACAAGGGAAATGGCAAACACCGAAGGTACCTGGTGATATGGAAGGGCTACTCATCAGCAGATAATGAATGGATACCCGAAGAGAACTTGGAAAATACCGGAAAGATCCTTAGTGCATATAAAAGAAAACACAAACTTTGAAACTCCCCCAACTTGCCTCACTCCAGTCATCCTCCAATACGAACAATAATAACTACATGTCTTCCAATGTCCTCATCCCTGCTACACCTGCTATGTCCAATGTCTCAGTTTCTACTGAATCATCTATCTCAGAGTTCACTGACAACACTGACACCCTTGTTACCCCTGTCCGCCAATGCTCCCCAGTTGTTAGAAACTACACCTGTCCTATCACAGTTGTCACCACCCCTGCTGAAGACCATGACTGTGACACTAACACTGAGTGCTTCACATGCTACCTTGACGACCTTGAAGAATACACCTTCATCAAAGCTGTCCTCATGTGCGAAGAGTATGCCATTGAGGTTGATAATATCATCATCCAAAGAGATGCTTTCACCACATCCCTCATCATCCATATCATCTGAAATGCTATCCTCCTTGAGATATGGGCTAGAAGAATCCCATGCCAAGAAACTTGTCTCAGTATTATGCACTTGCAGAGGTGCATTAGGATTCATGCTCTATGTCTCCTCCCTTGTGGTTTTGAGGAAGACCTTAGAGAAGCTATACAGGTTGTTAACGCCAGAGCAGAAGGAACCCTTAGACTGCATAGTCCAGTGGCTGAAGTGGAAGCTAGCCAAGCCACTCTCACAGATATCGCCTTCTGTCATATTCCATACATCTGATCCAAGATCCAATCAGATCCAATCAGATCCAATCGATCCTGCTTCTATCCAGACCACAGATCCAATCCGGATCACTCATCCAATGTGCCCCAGCTTCTTGTGTTCTAAGTCCACTGCATACTTGCTTCTATCCCCTTTTGGTGATCTACCTGTACTGGTGTCCCGGCTGTGTATATTTCTGTCCTGCTTACTGATCTGTTACCTGTGCTTCATATCCAACTCACATTTGCTGATCTGCTGCGCATTTACTAATAGACTTCCGTTATACTTTGTTCATAGCCCTCCAGTCCTGGATTCACTGATTGTCCATACTATCTACCTACAGTATATAAACTACATGTAAAACTCTAGAGAACCTTAGTTCGAATATCATCTTAGATTCTGCTCATTCTGTTCATCTGAACCAATCCATTCCCAACTCTAGGTATCTTCCAAGACTTAGGATCGATTCCTATAGTCTACATTTCCAACTCTACCTCTGGTAGTCCATATCTGTTAGTTTCTAGTACATACCTCGTCCACTACTAGCCTTATACCTCAAATTCATCCTTATGCTCCAGATACCCTCTGGACATACTCCTTCCACCCATACGTTTCGGATATACACCGGATGTGCCATATCCGATACCTTTGGACCTTCAGATCCACTACACAAGCACATCCAGACCCTCAGACAAAGGTTACTCCTCTGTAATAAAGGGCAGTACTCAGGAAAGGGGCACAGTGCACAAACTGAGGCCAAACCCCTTTGGATCTCTTATATATTGAGTACGGTCTTAACACCTTCCCTCCAAACCCTCGCTCTACTATTAGTAACCTTGTTGGTCTTTTGGCCACCATTCAAAGTGCTTCTGAAACCACCTCTGCCATTGTGCACAATATCCAACAATCCATTGAAACCTCTAGAGAGGCAAGACAAGCTATCACCAATGTAGTCAATGTACTATGTGACTACCCCACTACTGAATGCACTCCATCCCCAGTATGGACAGTAAACCCTATCCACGTCATGATTCAGAATCAAACTACACCCCCTAACTATCATCGTGCCTCCACCCCATCTCCTGAGTCTGTTAAGACCTGGACTGAAGAACATCCTGCTGAATTATACAAACCAGCACCAGTATCACTTCCTCCAGTTGTAGTTCAACTCCCAGAATTCGTCCCTGTCACTGCTTTAGGCACCACCACATCGTCTTCTATGGAAGAACTCATTGCTGCTGCAGAAGCAGAAGGAGCTAAGCTAGTACCTGAACCAGCAGCCAGGCATCCTTTTCAAGCCTGTCTCCCTAAAGACTCGCACCTGATTGTGAAAACTAAGGCAGCAGGAAAACGACATTGGTTGCAGAGTCAGGACCCTGCTTACAGTAATGTCACTGTTGCCCCTCCTCTACATGCATCGACTTCCAACCCTGACAAGAACCGCACTTGTCGAATCTGTAAAGGTACAGGTCATTGTCATAAGACCTGTGACCAATATCACTCTGTCCATCTATTGTCCCCTGTTGAAAGGGAAGGACGTTGGATTCCCTATTAAAGATTTCAAACACCCTGATTTCTACGCCACACTTGCTGCTTGGGAGTTAGAGGAAGACAAGAAGTATGCTTTTGCTTGTCAGGAGCAGGACGAGGTGAGAACCATTGAAAATGACTACAATGAGGACAGACATTTCATCTCTGACAACACTATCTATTGGGCTAATCAAGATGAGCAAAGATGGTGTCTTTACCATAAATACAGGGGTAATGTTACAGTTGTACATGCCCCTATACATTGTATCTCTTTCTGATTACAATACATGTATGACCATGGACCATTTGCCTCATGATACAGTCTACAAACTGGTCATTGTACTTACATGGCTCTGCCACATCATCACCTATCTCTCTTGTTTCTTTGTATCATCATATGTCCATGCCTTCCACATTCATCTTATCACTTACTTGCTAGTTACGGTATTGGCCTGTGTGCACATACTGGCCTATTTAAACACATTGTGTTGCTTGTAGTTTCTTTACTTTAATCTTACTGAGTTTTACCTGGAATCTCCTTTGCTAGAGCCTTGCAACTCTAGTCATCTGAACTGTCATTCTAAGCCTTAGCACACCTAAGTCTTAGTCATTGAACATGTCCTTGTATTTGACTCAGCCAGTCTAGTCCTCTCTATGAGACTCATCTGTCTTCATCGTCTACCAAACCTTTGCTCTTTTGCGTAGGTACAGATACTGAACAACTGTCACTCTTATTTGAGTAGTCATGTCATGACCAACCCCAGTTGTAAAGTGGAATCACTACAGTCTCAGGAGTGAACTCAACTAGCATATCATATCGGTCTTCATTGTATGGCCCATCAGGATCATCAGATGATGACCCCACAGAATCCAATTCTGCAGCATCCAAGATCATGGTGTAAAGACTACAATCTAGCTAGGCTGATAGCAAACTACCACCTAGTCTAGTATATGTTGAAGTCTTGCCTAGCTGCTACACTTGTAGGACAAGTACATTCAACCCAAGGGATCTGCTGTCTACTGAGGTAAAAGAAAGTATACACTATATGGGACATGAAAGTCTGAAGCTCTATGGTCAAATCTGATGGCTATATGTGATGTCTGATGCACAGGAATTTCGGGTCCGCAGGTTGGCAATGACTGGGAGGATAAGAAAAGAGTGCAAGTATTTCAGGTTGATATAGATGTGTTGGGAGGGTTGATATGATGATGAGGATAGTGTTTTGCACAATGATAATGAATGAATGATAATATTGCCTGCCTATGGCTTGTTAGACAGGGACCAAGTATCTGGGGCGATCCCCCTTCTACAGGATGGTATGGAATAGTGTTTACAGGTCCCTTATAACATGCTACATGAAAGTCCAGAGTACTATAGGCAAAACTAGGCAAATTCACTTTGGGTCCAAAATTCTATGTAATAAGCAATGAGGTACTGTGGCTTGTGAGAATACATGTAATAACACTGCACAATGCATCAGAAATGGAAATATCAATGACTACACACCAGTGGGGTTAGCTAGGACTGGACTGGACATGGGGAGGACAAGTGCAAAGGTTTCCAAAGTGTAGGAATCTCAGAAACTGTGGGTCTGAGGGTCTGAAACCTTGGAAATGATGGTGTTTGGTGTAAATGGCTTCTGACATGATGGGGTTTGGTGTAAACTTCATAAAATGACTACTGGCAGGTCACAGAATGTTTGACCACCACACTGATTCCTCAACCCCCTCAACAATTGATCTCACTGACTTTACTGTCTGGGATGCTACCAATGTCCTAGAGTATGCTACTTCTCATTTTGCAGCCATCTGGATTGCCTGTGACTGAAGCCATGTGCCTCTGATGCCAACTTTGTTCAACACCTTCAATGGGAGGCAGATGTAAGTACCTCCTTGGTTGGTCAGTCAGCAGTATGTGATAACTGATATCTTCTCTAGTGTTTTGTCTTCCCATACACCACCATATGTATAGTCTTGAACATTCAGCCAACCATGCCCAACCTCCTCCATAGCATCCTTGGCAAATTTACCCAATTCCAAACCAGGAATGTCATCACTGAGCAACTCTATGACAAATTCATGATGTGCTGTTCTCCACATGACCCTGAACTGAGCTCAAATAACAGAGTCATTCCCAGATACTCTCATGATTGGTGGAAGGATCACTTTGATACCTTGGCTCTCCCACTGCTGTTCTTGGATGTCAATGAGGTCTTGGAGATGACCCAAGACTGTTACGACTGGGATGGGCTCGTTGAACGACGGTTCAAAAGAGAACAGTGGTCGTTTAACGTATCAACGTTTTACGTAGAAAAGACTACTACATTGTCAGACGACGCAGACGGTTTCGTACAGGAGGCAGTATGAAACTGGCTAAGTCGAATATAACTGTGTTCGGACTAAGACTTAGGAGTGCTAAGACTTAGAAGACAGCTTCACAAAGACAACTAGAGTTGAGAGGCTCTAGCAAAGGATGTTCCAGGTAAAACCCAGTAAGATTCAAGTGAGGAATCTACAAGTACAGGAGAGCCTTTAAATACTAAAGTACGTAGGGACTTTAGGGCAGGCTTGAGACGACTATAAACAGTAAGTAACCAGATATAATATACAACGGCGTGAGTCAATAGAATGTGGTGGAACGCCGTGGAGTGTATGAGTCAGTGGAAGTCCATAGAATGTCATAGAATAGCAGGGAACAGAATAGAACATACAGTCAAGTGACTGTGAGAGAAATAAGACAGTCATCTGACTGTGTAAGAATACAACCACAAGGGTAAGGGTCATCTGACCATGGAAGAGTACAACCGTTAAGGTAATAGTGACATAAGCGAGAGAAAATGAATAGGGGCGTACAACGATTATAACAAAGACCACTTTGAACAACTGGTCAGTCATTTCTATTTTATGCTGAACTTCTACTGATGCTCATTGTAGCCCATGGGAGCTATCCTTCTGCCAGGCCCTGTGGTCACTGGTCAAGTCGAAGGTGATCCCCTCCTTAATCAAATTCTAGCAGTGAGGGCCTGCATGCAACATCTCAGCAACGCACTGGCAAGTATGTTAGAGGAGAAAATTCAGATGGCCACCACAGCCGCATTAACCATGTCCCAACTTGAGGGACCCATGGGTGAGCTGGAGGAAGCACTCTCCAACTCCCAGCAATAATTTGTCAGCTAGTAGTTTTTTGCACAAGTAATTTCATGTATAATACCAGAGATGTATGATGTATTACCAAATGTGATTCAGTCACTATGTATATGAGCCAGTGGTCCCTGATTGCTATTGTTTCCTAGCCATGACTTCAGTTCTGGCTGACTGGGCATTGCACACCACATGCATAGCAAGTGACTTTGTTCAACAGCTGTTTGATTGCAATGTAGCTGGCAACCGACAGTCCATCTTGCCTCCCTTGACATTAGATGTGCCAACCATGCTTGCTTGTCAGCAGTTGGCCCAGGTGCTCACCAATGCTTATTCAAACTCAAGCACACCATTCCTACCATTCAGTTGGTGGTACTCTAATGCATTGCAGTTCACCTAGATCTTGACATGATTCGATACAATGAAGCTCTCAATAAACACTCTAATGGGAGGGTTGCAAAACATGAAGAGGGCCTGCTCCAAAAATTTCCTCATTGATCAGAACTATGGCTGGAGAAGCCATTGGTCATCCTAGACTCAGCTGGCCATATTATTTTGTGGTACCTTCCAAATGCTATCAGCCCATGGATTCAAGTGAGCTCATTCATTATGACTGATTCACCAACTGATTCATGGATCCAACAGGCTGAAATGGAAGAAGCTACTATTGGCATGGGCTCCCTCTTGAAGAATGTTACGACTGGGATGGGCTCGTTGAACGACAGTTCAAAAGAGAACAGCAGTCGTTAACGTATCAACGCTTTATGTAGAAAAGACTACAACGTTGTCAGATGACACAGGTAGTTTCGTGCTGGGTGCAGTACAAAACTGGCTGAGTCAAATATAATCGTGTTCAGACTAAGACTTAGGAGTGCTAAGACTTAGAAGATGACTTCACAAAGACACTAGAGTTGAGAGGCTCTAGCGAAGGATGTTCCAGGTAAAACCCAGTAAGATTCAAGTGAGGAATCTACAAGTACAAGAAGGCCTTTAAATACTAAAGTATGTAGGCAACTTTAGGGCAGGTCTATGAGTCACTATGAGTCACTATGAGTCAATAGAACGAGATGGAATGTAATAGAATGTATGAGTCAGAGGACGTCTGACGTCAATGGAAGTTCATGGAATGTCATAGAATACGAGAGAGAAATATAGAACGTACAGTCAAGTGACTGTGAGAGAAAGAGGACGATCAGCTGATCATGTAAGAATACAACCATAAAGGTATGAGGTCATCTGACCGTGTAGAAGTACAGCGAATAAGGCAAGGATGACATAAGCAGAGGAAAATGAATAGGGGGGCATACGACGATTGTAACAAAGAAAAGCATGACCAGTGGTCTGGACACCCAGTGGAGAACATTCCCCAGGAATTTTCATACAAGCAACTACCACCAATTGACCCCAGGATGTATCAATTTAGCCCCTTGCTGGTTCCAGCAAGGCTGGGAGGTCAGTACTGCTTCTTCACCAGAACGCTCATGCTCATGTAGACATTCTAGCCACATGGGTTTCCACCGGCTGATGGATTCACCCCTGAGGTGTCAGCCACCTTGAAAGGAAAAGGTAGTCCTGAGGTCATAATATCCATGCAGCAGTCAGCACTCCTGGCCTCAGCAGCTCTTTGGATGATGCATCCAAAGTTGTATTGGGCTTCAGTCACCACACAGATAAAACTTGGCTGATGGGCTGCAGAACATGGCCTTGATGATATATGCACTTGCCTGCAATTTTGGGCCTCAGTGTTCAATTGTGCATCTGTCATTTGTAACAGACAATGCCCTCTTTACCAAGATCTACTCCAGAAGGGTTTGATATAATGACCAGTGTCAGCCATTATTGCAACAGGCTCATGACATTATCTAACCTTGGTATCCAGTTGCAATATAACTCAGGCATGATGGTCAGCTGCTCTGGCCACATTGTTAGGCACAGTGTCACATACACTGGTGATCACATTGTGTGGGCTTGGTTCATGTGTGATAGCCTTCATAATTTCATGGGGACACCTTGGCCATTGTATGCAACCTATGTTTTAGCATAGATATAACTGTCATTGTGTATGATAATAACCAGTGGTTGTATTCACTGACAGACCAACGGGTTGACTATATCATTATGCATTTGTTTAAATTGGCTGATATAATAACATCAGTTTCAGTGGCCAACATGATAGCATCAGGTATTTGTTTTATTTGGCCCATATGATAACATCAGGTATTCAGTTTTGTCAGCCCATATGATAGGATCAGGTGGACTGGCCAATATGATGGCATCAGGAATTCCACTCCATCGGCCCATACGATAACATCAGGTATGTAGTTCCATCAGCCCATACATGTGAATAAGTACCATCAGCCAACATGATGGCACTGGGTATTCATTTCCTTTGGCCAATATGATAGCATCAGGGATTCAGTTGCTTCAGCCCATATGATAATGTCAGATTGACTGGCTGACAAGATGGCATCAGGTATTCCTTTCCTTCAGCCTATACATTAACATCGGGTATGCAGAGTTTCATCTGGCCAAAGGAAAGGAATACCTGATGCCATCATGTTGGCTGGTCAATCTAATACTATCACATGGGCCAATGCTACTGAATCCCTGATGCTATCATATTGGCCAAAGGAAATGAATACTTGGTGCCATCATGTCAGCCAATGGTACTTATTCAAACATATGGGCCAATGGAACTACATATCTGATGTCATTGTATGGGCCAAAGGAGTGGAATTCCTGATGCCATCATGTTGGCCAGTCCACCTGATCCTATCATATAGGCTGAAGCAACTGAATCCCTGATGCTATCATATTGGCCAAAGGAAATGAATACTTGGTGCCATCATGTTGGCCAATGGTACTTATTCACACATATGGGCTAATGGAACTACATACCTGATGTTATTGTATGGGCCAATGGAGTGGAATTCCTGATGCCATCATATTGGATGGTCCACCTGATCCTATCATATGGGCCAACAAAACTGAATACCCAATGTTATCATATGCACCAAATAAAACAAATACCTGATGCTATCATGTTGGCCACTGAAACTGATGTTATTATATCAGCTAATTTAAACAAATGCATAATGGTATAGTCAACCTGTCAGTTGGTCAGCAAATACAACCACTTGTTATTATCATATATGGGCTGAAAGAAATGAATACCTGATGCCATCATGTCAGCTGATGGTACTGTATACCTGATGCAATCAGATGGGCTAACAACATGAATACCTGAGGGAGTCATATGGGCTGATAGACCTGTCTGCCTCGGGTATTCGCATCTATCAGCCCATGTGATAGCATCAGTTGTTCATACTCACCAGCCCATATGATAGCATCAGCCAACCAGTACACATAGTTGCTATAGTATGTGGGCCAAGCTGACAATATCACACCACCAATTTTACTGGCCTTCTGCCAACATGTTAATGTCGAGCATCACAACACATGGGCCCAGCTGTTAAAACCATCTCTCCATGAACCTATCGGCCGAATGTTAGACACGGACATGCATATTCGGTCGGCCGACATCCGCTGGCATGTGTGGAACACCATATTGTCAACATTGGCTGCATGTATAATACAGACATTGTGACTGAATGGGCTCCATCCACTTATTCCATACAAAGCTCACGAAATACACAGTTTCGTCCTGTTATTCAGTTCGATCTGTCTTAGTGTTGCCCGCCATCTCCGTGGCGAGGTCACACTTAACCGACTATTTCCATCTCCGAGTTATGCCCCTTTGATGCCGTATCACCTCATTTGCAGAAATAGACAACTTGGTCGCATTTAAACTGTGATTTCTTTTGTCAATCATGCACCTGAAAGCGTGATTTACGCGCCAAAAGCTTCACCATGTGCGTACTTACTATAATGTAGAGCGTGAGAAACATTGATTTCAACAAAACAGTACGACGCATGACAGGTTTAAATGACATCATCTTTGTGCCCTTCGTAGTTAACATTCTGTTCAATGAGCGCAACGGCTTTTGCAGAGCGAGGCTTAATAGAGCACTTGAAGGGTTTGGGATGACTGGGAGTACGTCTATTAGACCCTGCACTACGAACGTGATATGATGCACGACATGCCTAATTGAGCCTGATGAAGGGTCAATTTCAGGGGTGATCTCAACACCATTCTCGACGACCTTGGAGATATCAAACACTGCAAGTGACATCACGGTGGATATCCAGACGGAGGCATCAGCGAGGCGGAGACCTGTCCATAAAAGTAAACAATGTCAGAATACTGTTCCTTGAGTATCATTCAGGTATACCGGGGCAGATCCTACAGAACAAACAGTTAGTATTGCACTTGAAACCAAGTACATGCTTACCGTCTACCAAAACCAAAGCAGATCGTGCGAGGTTCGGGTTCGGGATCTTTTCCATTATTATCCAAGAAGCGTTCAGGGTTGAATTGCGAGGGGTTAGCGTATATCTGCGGGTCATTAAGCATGAACCTGATACTCAATTTGGTTAATATATCGAATACTGCAATAAAAAACAGCTAACCAGATGTTAAGTAAAATCAAGGAACCTTTCGGGATGTAGTACCCGTCATGGATATCATCCTCAGAGACACGATGGGGGATAGCTGTCATCGAGTGATCAATACGCTAGGCAATTTGAGAATGCGATAAACAAGATCCACATACCGGTAGGGGCAACAGCATGCCAGCGAAATACTTCTTTCACAAGCGCCTCAGTATAAGGCAGGGAGTCGCGGTCTGCGAAGGAGGGAAGACGATCGGGACCAATAACAGCGTCTATTTCGGCCTGGGCCTTCTTCTGCACATCAGGGAACAGCGTCATGGCAAGGAAAATTGAGTAAATTGCAGCAACTGTCTGAGGAAACAGGTGTTAGTTGCGACATATGGTGATACGAAGGGAGAGTCAACCGTGTCGGCGCCGCCACCATATAGGGATACAGCAGACCATTTCACGACGTGATCCTCTTCAGCAGACAAAGTATGACCTCCCAAATGCTTCGAGGTGAAAGACACTGGGGCAATACCAGCATCCTGTCAAACGTTTAACTCATGATTACAACACCACAAATACTTGGTTACCATCTGATCCTGAACAAACTTGTAGGGTGTCGTAACCACATCTTCGCAAGTCTTGGACCATTCGCGGGCTAAGCGCTTGAATCCAGCACCAGGAAACCACTCAGGGACATTTGCCACTGTAAATGATCAGACCAATCACAAGCAAAATTCAAAGTCTTATAGTCTTACAGAAAGGTACAATGTCAACCATGAAAGCGCCAGGAGCAGTGGACCGCGAGAATTGGTCCATGGCGCGGTCTGCAAGGTCGATAAATGGATCGTTGTCCTCCTTCACCTCATAACCATAACAGATTCGTAGAATGATAGCACCGGCGGTGCTACAAAAATTCGAGGTCTCATCCATGCAAGAGTAAACCATACAACATACTGTCGAACATGAGCTCGTAGTTGCTCGGGGTTCGAAAACACACGCTTCAGAAATCGGCGAGTTTCAATCTCTTCGATCGGGTGGTAAACATGCAAGGCGGCGCGATTTCCTATGATTTGGTGTATGTACTTGCGGTGTTGGCGGAAGCGGTCCCCATATGGGAGAAGACCCACAACATGCTTCCAGCCAACAAGTTCGCCAGCCATAGGCAGAATAGGACGGTCAGAGTACACAGTGCCTTTCTTGTCCAACATGTCTACCGCACTCTTGGCTGAATTTAGCACAATGATATGCTGTCCCAGGACCTCAATATGCGAGATGGGACCTAGAAGGAACAAAATTAGAATGCATTATTTGGAGCAACAGGAAATACTCACCATACTTCTTGCCCCACTCCGTAAAGGTGAGCCAAGGCTTTATTTCAGGTATGGCTCGGATATTCCCAACGAGAGGCCACCCACGGGGGCCAGGGGGATATGATGCAGAATTCATGTTCAATACCTGCTTGACTAGATATGCTCCAATAGCAGCGAGACATAGGTCCAGCCAAGTGACGTTAGGTGTCGACATGATCTAGTCGAAGAGAATTCCAATGAACAAGTAAACGAGGCTGAGTGATGAGAACAGAGTAATCTAGCCAGACTAGCCTAGGATCCGTACGGATACAAACTGTGCGGGTTGCGGGTATTAGTCGGACTCTCCAAAATATTAGATAAGTTACTCAATTCCATTCTATTTCTTAGCGAACGAACGAGTGTACATTGCCGTGGGGAACAGGCAAGCGAGGAAAAATAAAATGATATATTGGACAGCTGGGTATGTTTGACATCGAGGATTTTTTTTAACAAAGCGAGCGCAGGAAATGCTACTTGTCTCTTGCCTAGTGTTGTATGTACAATCGTGAATGCACTGTATCTCATGGTGCGTCTACGACGGTTCGGACGCCAGCCACAGAAACACCATCAGTTTGTCTATCTGTTCAAGCTGGTCATAAAATTTTAATGCCAGATCTGTAGGCACAGTTTTTTGCAGCGAAGAGATACTTGTCTGGATCTGATCTTTAGATAAAGATGGAAGGGTGCGTGGAGGAGTGGTGTAAGAAGTGATATCGGCTGGTCGCCCGACCGAGCCACGATTTCCTGCAGAAGCTGTCCAAAGCGTGTTCTGTTTCTTCTCACCGTAGATTACAGGTAGGTATACACTGAAGACACCAAATAGTGAGTACGCAACGTCTTCTTGCACAGTGGTGACGCGCTTTGATGCCCATTGTATTTTCTCTCGGGCACTGCTCATATCTGGACGGGAAGTCACCAGATCCCGCGCATCTATGCACGTCGCACCCTCCAGCTCCTTCACGATTGGTGCTGATGCTTTATGGTTGGAAGAGCGATCGTAAGGTATAACGACCAATCATTCTGACAAAAGATGATAACTTTTGGCGCGATGAATTCTTGAAAGGTCCATCCTCGCCCGTTCCAAATAGTCCTTGCCAGTGCACCAGGCTGGGACGGAGGGACGTTGCATAGGTAGACGATGGTAAGCGATGAGTGGTGCTACCAGATGAACATGGAGTTGATCGATTCTTGAAGCTCCTCCTCTTGTCAATACAGCATGTGTCCATTCATATCCATTCATACTCATAATCACGAGTATTTTGCAGAGTGACTGGAGTTTCACGATGCCACTAAGTCCATTCAACTCGTATACAGTTTTGTCATGGATGTCAAGCAGCAGGACCTCCGTCTCTTCCCACATGCGTGATAGCAAAACGCAGCGAAAGTATGTATGTTGCCACTACGTCTTTGATACGGTCCATGTGAACGTCCGAATGCTTCGTTGTGAATGACAAAAAGTTCCTTGTACTTTGCACTCGATTTGAAGGCCTTTATTTGTGCCGTTCTATCGCACAAAAGTAGATGTAGCGGGGTATATTCGAATTTAGCCCAAATAGCTCTTTGAATAGTGTCTTCGACTTCAGATGGAGAGACATCCTGCTGACGCCTGCAGAGCGAGATAAGCATTTCGAGACGATGTAGGAGTGTTCCATGACTTACCTCGTATTTGCACTTCGGAAGGTCCAGCTCGGACATGCAAGGATCGTCTATCCTCTACGCACCGACCACACCTTGAAAACGAAGACGCCCGAACGGATCATACGTTCTGAGTCGTCCACGTGATTCATTGATGCGAAGAGCTGCACTCTTCGCATCCGAATTACGAGGATACATTCCATTCTTGCATCTCCTTTCTCCCCTTGTCGTTATCGCACCTTGTGCTCAAACTACACGATACCCTTGCTCCACCGATATCTTTTTTCACTTTCCACATGCTCTTCACTATTGTTACGGTATAGCAAGTTACTAGAAAACGTATATAAATTGTCCCTGTACACTCATACCAGCAGCAGAATCTAACACAGTGATTCCCCGCTCCAAGTCTCCTCAGAACGTCTCTAAAACAGCCGCTCCATCTAGCTCGTCCCAAGTCTATCATAGTTTCCTTCGTCAGCCGTGTACTCGTCCCAGTCCACGTCCCTTCTATTGCCCATCTACTTTGTTCTCGAACAATTCCCTCCCGAACACAATAGCAACCTTACAGACAACATGATTGTCAAAGCTACACTACCTCTACTGTCGTGACGGAGTCTATGATATCGCGAATAGAAGTCGTTTCTTTGACTTGTGCAATGATTTCACGGTCTGACGCGATTCTCCTGTATTCTTCGCCATATTTCTGCGATAGCAAAAATGCCCTGAAAGGTTCTTTGAGGCGAGTAAGCAATCGTAATGCTCGCTCGCTCGATTCAGAACCACACGATTCCTGTTCTCCAGGAAACCCACCATGTGAACCTGACGGGGACAAGGGAGGGGATGAATCGTCCTCGCTGTCCGTCTCGTCCGAGAACTCAGGCAGCTCGAGGAGACGATAGTCCCAGGGACGGACGAGCAGGAATTTCTGTGGTGTGGGTTTTGCTCGCGAGAACTGGGTCAGCTTTTTTCCCGTGGTGA
>MU173029.1:30428-49554 GCA_016695475.1 Suillus decipiens | reverse complement strand
TTCTTGGAGTGTCCATCCTCGAGTGATCCAATCGCTACTACTGAGTGCGCCAGATCCCGATGAAGGCGAAATGTCATACAGGTAGACGATTGTGAGGGATGAGTGTTGGTACCAACGAAACATGGAGGTGATGGATTCTGGGAGCTCCACGGTGTCATTTTTGTTTATGCAGCACGTATCGCTCCACGCCCAATGGTATCCAGCATCACGAGCAGTTTCACAGAACCGCTGCAACTTTCTGACATTGCCAACTGAATTCAACTCGTACACGCTCTTGCCCTGGATGTCATCCAGCCGCGGCTCCTCCCCTTCCCATCTATGTGATAGCATGACATAACCAAAGTACTTCACCACCGCCTCTCGGATGGGCTCCAGTTGGAGGTCTGCGCGTTTCGTTATTAATGATAAAAGCTCCTTGTAGCCTGCGCTCGTCTTGAAGGCCTCTATCTGTGCATTTCGATTATATAAGCGGCCAGTGGAAGTGTCAAGTAGACGAGTTGGGGTATATTCCATGCGAGCGCGAATGACTGTTTGAATATTCATTTCTATGTCAGATCGAGAGACATACTGCTGGCGCAGCTCTGAAGAAAGGGTCAAGCATCTTGAGAATGTATTATTCGGGGCTTACTTCGGTGTCGTGTGTCAGGAGAGTTGTCCAACTTAGAGAACATCACTTGGAGGGCTTCGATAGCTTCATCGTGGTGTTGTGCAGCGTGAAGCACAGCATGCTCCATTTGGTATCCGAGATAATTAGAAGGGTTGAGTCTGATGACCTATCACCAAAATGGGCATTTAACTACGAAACGATAGATGTCGTACCTGTTCTGGATCGAGAAGTCCATCTTCCCGTAGCATCTTTTTCAACCTAACCTGACTGCAGTTTGCAAAGATAGCATCCATTGCACAATTCAAGTTGATTGCTACTGAACATAGCTCAATAGCTTTGTCGTAATCGCTCGCATCAAATGCAGCGTCTCCACTCGCGGCAAGGGCGACATCTCCGTTGGCAGCATAGAGCATAGTGCATTTTTGCCTGAAAACTATGCCAAATGCGAGTGAGAATTGTAGTCTGGTGATAAGACTGAAGACTTGCCAGTTGACCAATCAAGGCAGCTAGCCTTCATAGTTTCATCACTCATATCCATTATATATCTATCCAATTCGTGGGCTTCTAGAAGCATACCTGCATGGAGGAGTGCATCATACCGTTTCTGGTTTGCAATTCGCCACATTTGCTTGATGTTCCATCCGAAGAGCTAGACAATCAGAGTTGAACATTGGACAAGTGTTTTCGGTCACATTATATGAACATACCACAACAAAGTCTTCATATTCGGAATGAATGGTTGCTGTGTTCATAGTAGGGATCTGCGTGAACCACGTTCATATTCCACTCTAAGAGCCGATGGCGAAAGCATGCCTCGAAATCAGCCAAAGAGTCCGGCACTGGCCAATCCAACCACTTCCTATCTGTGCCTGCAGCGAGGATGTAGTTCTCGGAAACAGCATCAGCCACAGTATGACCCTTCCGAGCCCAAGGACCATCGACCCGCTTCCACCTTACTGTATCCCACTCCTGTATGGTTGAATCTGGATTGGAGCTCCAGAATAACCGTTTACCATCAGGTGTCCACGCAAGTGAATAGTTCCAAGCTGAATCGAGCGCAACGTGGTTCTGGAATGTGCGATGCATTCCCTGTTACCTGTAGTCCATGTTTGAACATCCTTCCTAAGGTGTAGCGATGGCGAGATATTTGCCAGACGGTGAATGTCGAACACCACTACAATCGATGGTATTACCTTGCGCCTGCCATGTTTTCGTGGTCCAGAACTCTGTCGTGGTATCCCATGAACCACCCGCCAGTGCTGCACCGGCTGGAAAAAGTCCAACGATATTATCTGTTTGGAGTGGATTTTGATGGGTTGGGTGAGAGATTCACCGGTGTTGCCGTTCCAGGCAATAAGCTCTCCGTTAGCATCACCACTTGTTATCAATTGTCCATCTCGAGATATCGCCATTGCCCCCACCCAGGTGCGATGCCCCTTCATTTTCTTCGACATAACACCAGTCTCCGAGTTCCACAAGTAAAGCGTATGATCTCCCAGGCCAGTCACCATATATCGTCTATCAGGGAAGACTGCAACTGCAGATACGGCACGTTGGTGAGCTTCGAAAGAGGCTCCCATAGGCGTGGCGATCATAATGGAGGGCTGCGCTGCTTCTGCCATTCAGTCGGATGTTGATGGTGTTGAGCACGATCGAGGTGAACTTGCTGTAAGCACGTCACAGCCATTTCGGTCCGTAGTAATCCCCAGCTCAGTATCAATTACGACCCGGGCCAAAGCTAGGATTCTACTGGAGAACTTCTTGCAGCATTCAGAACGCTGTTCTAAATCTAAATCTATGTTCTAAACGTCTCATACTCACGTGCCACTATCAAATGTCAGTCTTTTGTAAGTCCGCACGTCAAACTGGAAGGCTAGATTCAAACCATGTTCTACGTGCCATCGACGATCTCGGTAGCCTGTGCCGCTGGGAAAGGCAACACTGGCATTGTGAGAAATCCCCGAGAAGTCTAGTGCACTGGTAAGTACTTACATTCAAGTTGAGCCTCTGATATCCGGGCCACTGCAGTGAGGTTCTAAGTCGTCCACAATTTTCATCTTGACAATTACTCAATATCATCATCATCTGACAGCAGAATGAAGGAGGCAGCGGAGTCCATCGCCCAAATGACAATACCCGTTCTAGAGTTTGGAGCTCATACGGATGCCGTACGTGCAATCACAGCTTTCCCCGATGGACGATGTATAGTCACGGGCTCGGTAGACAAGACGCTCCGTCTGTGGGACTTGAAAAAGGGTATTGTATTGAAGAAAATGGAAGGACATCGCAACGCAGTACGAGCAATTTCAGTATCAAGGGACGGGCAGTGTATAGCAAGCGGGGATTACAACGGAGAGCTCATCGCTTGGGATAGAGATACTGGCAATTCTCTTACCCAAATCATAAAAGCTCACTTCGGGTCGATCTACTCGCTGGACTTTTCTGCAGATGGTGCACTGCTAGCAACCGGTTCATTGGACGGCACCGTGAAGCTCTGGAGTACCACAACTTGGCATCTACAAGGAAACCCAATTGATTGTCATGCAGCAGTCTACTGCATTCGGTATGCTCCATCTGGAAAACACCTTGCTATTGCGACATTCAAGGATGTCCAGATTTTGGTTACGGATACAAAGGAATGCATTGCAAACTTCACGGCTCACTCTGTGTTCAACTTATCACTCGCGTGGATGCCAGATGGTTCACGGCTTTTCTCGGCGAGTACCATTCTTGATCCTACGATACGGGTCTGGGATCCATCCACTTGGAAGCAGGTCGGTGATCCATTCACAGGTCATACTTATCAGGTGAATGCCATTGCCGTGAACTCTACTGGCACACTTGTCGCCTCTGCATCCGATGACAAGCACGTCCGCCTCTGGCGATTCTCGGATCGACGAACCATTGCCATATTCAAGCACTCCGATAATGTATATTGTGTCGCATTCTCCATGGATGGCAAGCACATTATTAGCGGGAGTGCCAGTAAGAAGGTCTCACAGTGGGCAGTACCCGAGTTCGCTTTGTTAGAGGATTCTCCTCGGGAACGGACTGTGGAAGTACGTTCCTATTCATTTACTGTCCCTTCGTTATCTCATCTCGTCCCAAGGATGTGTTGTTATTGGAGGCTCCGAGTGAACGGTCAATAAACAACGTAAGCTTGCGTTGCATCTCCCGCCACTTCATCTGCGTTCACACTGACCCACGATGTTGATGCCAGGCTCACAACACTGATTCTACGGCATGTTTACATCTTTAACTTTTATAACGCGATACTGATCATATTTCATGCAGATCCTCACTTTGTACCCAACGGTCCGCAATGCATGCATTAGTGGCGACTTGGCGTCTGCTGAAGAGCTGCTAACCCAAGAGATCGACACTGACGGCAACAACTACAACTCATTTGCTAATCGATCATTTCTCATGGCACGAAAACTCAACTGGGACGGTGCGATCCATGATGCACTTAAGGTGGGATATACTGCCCCATCCTGACCTCCCTTGAGATGGCCTAACTTTGATGGCGACATAGTCTATCAGTATTCAGCCCTCTTCGACAGGCTATATTTCCAAAGGCATTGCTCTCTGTAGAAAAATGAACTTCAAGGATGCGATGAGAGCATTTGACCTCGCGTCCATATTCGTCAAAGAGTCGAAGACAGTTGATCTTCTCTTGATCAAGGTACGTTCTCTCTTTCTCGCGGAGTCCCTTGCCCATTGTCATTTTCAGGCTATTGCACTTTTTAATGCAAATCAGCATGAAGACGCAATACAGCGTGTTCAAGAGCTAGCTGCCGCTTGTCCCAATGCTGATACTATTGTTTGTCGTACCGTGGAGGTTAGTACCGTGCAATATAACTAGTCTACGTATGTTCACGGACTTTTATGAACTTTATACATCAGGCATATCTGCATGTTCAAATTGGAATCGACGTATTGAATGACGCGCGTTACGATGAAGCTGCTGACCACTTCACTACCGCTATCAACATGGGTGTGATCTTACCTGAATCGATTATTGATTCCAGATATGGTGACTTTACTGTGGTACGTTGATACAATACAATCAAACGCACCTCTCATGCCCAATGCCCAGTTCTTCGGGTGGGACTTCAGGTCCTTGTGGCAAGTTGCAAACAAGAACCGATGTTATGCACTCCTTCATGCAGGTAGACCTGCAGAAGCCCTCAAATCGTACCGATACATGATGGATATGAGCGATGACGCTACGAAGGCAAGCTGCCTTGATTGGTGTACGGGTAAGTCCTTCGGAATGACAATGTCCACCTACAGTTCACGCCGTGATACAGCTTTTAAGCAAGAATGCAGCATGCTCTATGCTGCTAATGGAGATGCGGACCTTGCTGTAAGCGGAGATGCTGCTCTTGCTGCGGGCGAGTACGACAAGGCTATCGAGATATACTCGGCAGCGATTGACCTGGATTCTGCAACCTATACCATCTTCGCTAGTCGCAGTAAGGCAAGGTCGGAGAAAATGCTATGGGAAGATGCCCTTCGCGATGCACAAAAGGTGCGGCGGGATCTATTGTTTTGTAATCGATGTTCATTTTGGTGATACTCAGGTCATCGAACTGAGCCCTTCATCCTATCTTGGATACGAGATGAAGCATGTAGCGCTTCATGGCGCACAACTCTATGACGAAGCTATCGAGGCTTTCCAAATCATGCTCTTCAAGTTGGACGATGTTCCCGAGATAAGTAAGATTTATCTGCTCGCGTGTCAACGTACATAAAGTAATATTACTCGACTCTATCTACAGACCTGCGCCAGCAGTTTATCAGTCCATCCGAAGTAGATGGTGCCATTCAAAAGGTTATGTATGCCCACCTTGACGACACCCCGCTGCGTTTGCTTGACACTCACACTGGGCGCCTATGTGATCGAGAGGCACAGATAAATGCCTTCAAATCGAGCACGGAGTACAAGGAGCTCTTATCATCTACATTAAAGCGAGCAGAGCTGCGGATGGATGACATCCAAGACGTAGTGATGACGTACTTCCGCTGTGTCATGTTATCACACAGGTGGGAGGTGAGGGAGTTGTTGTTGCACGACATCCAGGACAAGGTCGTGTACGAATTGAATCCCGTTGGCGACATCGTAAAGTTACAATCGTTCTGCAGAACAACTCGTGGTACGGGGCATCGCTGGGGGTGGATTGATACATGCTGCATCGACCAAACCAACAATGCTGAACTCCAAAAATCACTCAATTCCATGTTTGTTTGGTATCGCCACTCAGCCCTCACGATCGTATACTTGTCAGATGTTGCGCCTTCAGCGAAATCTGGCGCCCTGGCGAAAAGCACTTGGAACACGCGAGGATGGACTGTTCCTGAATTTCTGGCTCCCAAGGTCGTTCTCTTCTATCAAAACGATTGGACTTTATATCTTGATGACCACTCTCCAAACCACAAAGAGTCTCCCAAGATCATGCAGGAGTTGCAAGATACAACGGGCATAAATGCACAGGCCCTCGTCAACTTCCGTCCCGGAATGAAACATGCAAGAGAAAGACTGCAATGGGTATCAAGGCGTGTCACCACGTTGCAGGAAGACATCGCATACTCTTTGTTTGGAATTTTCGGCGTCCAGCTACCTGTCATGTATGGTGAGAAGAAACAAAACGCACTCGGGCGGCTTTTGCAGGAAATCGTAGCTCAGTCAGGGGACATTACCGCCCTCGACTGGGTCGGAAGATCTTCCGAGTTCAATAGCTGCTTGCCTGCAGATATCTCTTCATACGAAGCTCCACCATACGTATTGCCATCTATATCCGAAGACGAGATGCAGATATCAGTCTCCGCACTGCGAGACTCCGGAGATTTGAAGTCGGCTGTGAAATTGTACAGCATGCTTGATTATCTGAGCGCCCCACGTTTCGCGCATCGCCGTCTGCATCTGCCCTGTATCGCATTTCCTGTCAAAGAGGTCAGACGGAGGCCGTCTCAAGACCAGGAGACATATTTCACGTATCAAGTCAAGGCTGACAGACTTCACGACTTGCTAATTTCGACGGAAGACAGACTGTCTCAGTTCTCGCATGCAAGACCTACTCGTCAGTCATTCTTACTCGTTCGTCCCTGGGATCGTCATCCCCTTGGGCTGCCTGACTTTGAAGACGATACGCAGGGCGAGGATGATTGGGCCCTACCCGGGTCCCCATTACAGGATTCACCTGGTGAACAGGAATTGGTTGATTCGGAATCGATCGATCGAGCGTTGCGATTGATTATTCGCCTTGGACAACCTTTTAGCGCGTTTTTGCTAGCGCAACAGCGCGGCGGAGAATACAAGAGAATCGCGTCAGATCATAATATCATTGCACAAGTCAAAGACGTTGGTTCCGTTCACGACATGGACGTTAGGACATTGGAGATATTGTAACTGTGTATTGACTCATTTTCTTGAAGAGCATACGTAGATTTTGTATATTGTTAACAGTACATGTACGCACGGATACCCAGGCCTTACATAACTAGAACTAGTAGGTTCTTGAAAAAATGTACCGTCCAAGATGGATACATCGATTCAGCACACCAGTCAACAGGAAATCGTGACTGCAGGAATGAAATTCCAGACATCCCTCTCCCGCACAACTACAATATCTCTAGCGTCTTGATCTCTAACACATTGTGAACAGAAGCCACATCTTTAACTAGTGCGATTATATCGTGTTCTGACGCTATTCTCCTGAATTCTCCACCGCGTTGCTGCGCCAGTAAAAACACGCCAAATGGCTCTCCAAGGCGAGCAATCAATCGCAACGCTCGCATTTGAGATTCTGATTCAACGGACCCATTTTCTCCAGAAGACACGAGAGGCAAATCGTGCAACGGGGACGTGGGTGAAGCTGACTGATTTTTTATGTCCTGCAAGTCCGTAGGAGAATGGGGCTCTGCAAGGTCTGACAGTTCCGTAAAGTCGGGCAGCTCGAGAAGGTCTCGATTCCACGGACGAACAATAAAGAATGTCTGCAGAGTGGGCCTCCCCGGCCAGAACTGGACCAGTCTGTCTTCCGTGGTGATCAACAAATCATGAAGCCCATTTGCCTTGACTTGATATGTGGAATGTATCTCCTGGCCCCGACCATGCCTCGACCTGATTTCGGTAACAGGGAATACCAGGCAGGGTAAATGCAGTCGGCGGTGCGCAAAACGGGCAACGCTCAGGGAGTCAAGCTCGTTGTACAATCTCGTGGCAGACTCTATAACCACAGCATCTTGCAGGGATGAGATTGACATCTGGATCTCGTCTTCGGATAGAGATGGCAACATGCATGATGGGGCTTGGTAAGAAGTGATCTCCGCTGGCAAGCAGCTATTGAATTCGGATGATTTCCCAACCCAGTCCAGGACGCTAGCATCACCCGACTGAGCAACAATCTCTTGTAGGAGCCGCCCGAGTGCATTTTGCTTTTTCTCCCCATAAATTGGAGCTAAGTGGACGCCGAAGATGCCGAATAATGAGTATGCGATATCTTCCTGCAACGTGGTGGCACGTGCTGAAGCCCATTGGAGTTTCTCTCGGGCATTTCTCGTCCCCGGACGGAAGGAAACTAGGGCCTGTGCATCGATACCAGTCGCATCTCCCATCTCCTGCATGATTACAGTGGAATTCTTGTGGTTGGGAGAGCGATCGCCGAGATATGGGGTCCAATCCTTTTGATAAAACAGGACGATTTTCGGGGCTAGGAATTCTTGAACTGTCCATCCTCGGGTGTTCCAAGCGCTCTTTGCCAGTGCCCCAGATTCGGACGAAGGTGAGACATCCGACAGGTAGACGATGGTAAGCGCCGATCGGCGGTACCAAACAAACATGGAGTTGACTGATTCTTGGAGCTCGACATTGCTATTTTTGTCAATGCAGCATGTATCACTCCATGCCCAATGATAACCCGCATCATGAGCTGTTTTGCAGAACGACTGCAACTTCAAATTGCCGCTAACTGCATCCAAATCGTACACAATCTTGTCCTGAATGTCGTGCAGCAGCGGCTCCTTCTCTTCCCACCTATGCGACAACATGACATATCGGAAGTACGTCCCTATCATACCCTGTACGTGTTCCGTTTGTACATCTGCACGCATCATGATTGATACCAGAAGCTTATTGTACAGTGTAGTCGCCTTCAAGACGTTTATCTGTGCCGTTCGATCGCACAAACATCCAGTGGAGGTGTTCAGTAGACGGGGTGGGGTATTTTCCATTTGAGCATCAATGACTCTTCGAACAACCACTTCTGCTTCGGATGGCGAGACATACAGCTTGCGCAGCTCTAAAGACAGATTCAAGCGTATAATGAGTATATTGTTGGGGGCTTACTACGTATTTCGGTATTGGGAGCATCGTCCAGCTTCAAGAGCATCGTTTCGAAGGCTTCCATGGCTTCATTGTAGCGTTGTGCGCCGTACAGTGCCACATGCTTCAACTGATATCCAACGTAAGACGACGGGTCGAGTTCAATGACCTACGTAATTACGAGCATCAGCAATGACTCCGAAACAATAGACGTCATCGCACCTTCTGTGCATCGAAAAGTGCATCCTCCCATAGCATTTTTTTACACCTCGCCCTACTACGGTTTGCAAGTGTGATGTCTGTTGCAGAATCCAGGTTGATCGCCGCTGAGTATAACTCGATTGCCCTGTCATAATCCCTCGCAATGAAGGCAGTATCTCCACTTGCAGCAAGACCAGCAACTCCATTAGGGGCGTAGATCGCGTTGCACTTTTGCATGAATGCTAATTGAAATATGGATAAATAATCGCGAATGACAATACTGGATAATTACCTGTGGACCAATCGAGGCAAGTGGCCTTCGCAGTTTCATCACTCATATCCATGATGTATCGATATGATTCGTGGGCTTCTCGAAGCCTACCTGCGCGAAGGAATGCATCGCACCGTTTCTGGTTTGCAGTTCGCCACAAGAACTCGAGGTCCCATCCGAGATACTGGAGAGAGCGTGCAGTTGGGAATATTCGCATGTATCATATGAACATACCAGGATGAAGTCATCATATTCAGAACAAATAGTGGATTTGGATGCATCAGCAATTGTGTTGAAAACTGCATTGAAGTCGTTAGCAAATTTATTTTCATGTACACCATCCAAGGCATTAATCTGGAGACGAAGATATCCCTGATTTGCCCAGGACAGAAAAATCAGTATGGGCGAACAAATCTGTGTATTGAGTACATGATACCCACTTCTACGATACTGCAGGCAAGAGTGTCAACATTGGGACGAGCGGCAGCGAGTTGCTGGACACGCAGGATTGCTTCGTCACGTTGGTTTGCGTTGAACAGTAAAACAGCCTGAAAATTGTCAATGAAACAGGAACAGGAGGGAAATACCGACGTGCCTTAATCAAGTGAAGAAGCTGAATAGTCTGTGGATCTTCATTGGTGAACCTGAATGCGAGATCAAATGTTCTCATCGCGTCCTGGAAGTGCATTTTCCCACAGAGAGCAATGCCCTTAGAGATATATCCTGCCAAGGAAGGCAGAATACTGACAGACTATGTCACCATCAACATGAGATTATATTGACGGGGTCGCAACGAGTCAACGTATCTTACCTCGAGAGCATCCTGGAGAGCACGATTCCAATCATGCTTTCGCGCCATGACGAATGAGCGCATGGCATAATTGTCGCGGTTATTGGCATGAGCGGAAATATCAATATCTTTTGTGAGCAACTTTTCAGCAATGTCCAAGTCCCCGGCCAAGCATGCATTGCGTGTTTCCATGTTTATATCAACGATCTGGGCGAAGCATGCTTAAATTACACTATAACAATTGAGCTTGAAAACTTACTTTGAAAATTGGCAAGGCGTCCACGGGTATCGTCCATTCTGAGATTTTCTTATCTTGACCACCACTGAGGATTTTCTTGCCATCCATGGAGAACGTCACAGAGTATGCCATATCAGACTGTTCGAATGAGGCGATGGTTCGTCGATCGGAAAGTCTCCAGAGGCGAGTATGGTTGTCATAAGATGCAGATGCAACCAAAGTGCCAGTAGGGTGCATGGCAATGGAGTGGATCTCGTTTGAATGGCCTTTCCACGGAACCCCGATCTGCCTCCAACTTAGTGCATCCCACTCTCGTATGGTGGGATCAGAAGTCGAGCCTCCTGAGAAAAGCCGTGTGCCATCGGGCGTCCATGTGAGTGATAAGTTAAGTGCTCCACTGATAGCGTCGTGAGCCTTGAATTTTACGATGAGTTGTTTCGTGGCAGTATTAAAAATTTGGATATTTTTTTCTGTGGCGATGGCAAGAATTCTGCCAGATGGTGAAAACCGAACACAAAATATTTTTGCGTGACAATTGAGTAGAGGCTCCTGTAACTGCCATGTTTTGGTGTTCCATAGCTTCATCATTCTGTCTCGTGAACCCGTCGCCAGGACTGTGCCATCCGGAGACAAGTCCAGCGAGCGGATCCTGTCGGAGTGTGCTTTGATGGGTTGGACGAGAGAAGCCCCAGTGTCTCCATCCCAGGCGATGAGCTCTCCGACTGTGTCACCGCTTGCTATCAAACGTCCATCTGTTGATACTGCTATTGCATGCACCTCATCGCGATGCCCTACCATTTTCTTCAGCACAACACCGTCTTCTAAGTCCCACAGGTAAAGCATCTTGTCTGCCGAGCCCGTCACCATACGCCGTCTATCAGGGAAGACTGCGACCGCAAATATTGTGTTTGCATGACCCTTGTATACCCGACTAGGTATAAAGTTGGAAATGATGGGCTGCGCGGATTCAGCCATTCTACTAGATGAGAATGATGAGCGAGACGGCAAAGATGATGGTGGAGGGAAAAGAGACGCGTACCATGTGCAACATATCTTATGTGCCACTTGCTTAGTAAACCTATGTTCTAGCTTCTAACTCGCAGGCTTCCTCGAAACTTGCACTGCACTCTGGGAGACTGGAAGTACTAATGCCATACGAATGCTACCTAAAAATAGCGAATGGACGAGCTCGTGACCCGATGAACGGGCCTTTAAATCAGCAGTACCAACGAGCGCGCCATGGGCGTCGAGGAGAAGGCCTATTCAGTGGTCGCACTGACGATGACCTGTCAAACTTGAAGAAGACTAGGAAAAAGTAAGTATGGATAGTGGATAGTGTCAGGGGCAGAAAGGAATACGGAGTACGCCACAAGGCTGCCAATAGCAAATACACCGCCACGAGATTGCACAGAGGTTCCTTCTCATCTATGTAGAGGAGCTGAGCGCTGAGCTCCTTGACCAGCGGGGAGCTACAGGGGAAAGCATAAATACAAAATGAAACGATGACAACAAATCATGGAACAACAACAGAATACACCTTTAGAGGTACATACAACCCAAGAACTGATAAATAATACCTCAAGTCCTCCTACTCAACTTGAACTTTCCCCTCGTCTGTTCTTAGCTCGTCTGTTCTTGAATTCATAGAATCGCGCTGTTGCTGCTGCTGAGCCTAGTACATACGCGACGCATCAAATGATTGTTAGTCATGTCGCATAGCGAGTAAGAGACCAAAAACACGCACCTTTCTTTGGTGCTCCCCTGCCTATACCCATGAACCACAATACAGCTCGCACAGGCAACCATATGACCATCAACACCCATCCAAAAATCACCCGAAGCGGGCCAAACGCGAGGATGTTGAGTAGCAAGACGATCAAGCGCAATGGACCGCTGCCAGGCGTTTTGTTAGAGGCATAGATGATGCATCTCGTACATTCGATAGTCAAGAAGATCGGAAAGAGCAAAGAAGCATAGACTGTGGGTTGTTGTGAATCGCAGTTGAGCGGAGTAAAGATTAAGAATCACGTACGAACATCGTTCATGCTCATGGTGTTGTCACAACAATAAATATTCGATATATGGATTCCTCCGGTCAAACAGCTTCGAATTACAGACTATAGACAAGGCGATTTCGACCGGAGTCACCTCAGGACTGAGATCGATGTTGGTGGTGCAGTTCTGAGTTACACCTTGTGGAGTGGTTCGATTTGAAGAATCAACCAAAGTTCGAAACCACCCACAGTTGTCATGCTGGCTTCCGGCGCTTCCATCGACCAAGATAGTATGCAGAGCTCTTCCGATAGGTTTACGACTCTCAGTAGATATATCCAGACATCCCGAGCACATCTATGAGCTACTGCTCGACATAAATTAATAGTACGGTTGCTTTCAGTTTTCAAAGCATTTGCAGAAATACTACATGGTGCGTAATAAATCTTCAAACCTTGTTTCTAAGTTATACAGGCGCTTTCTTTACAGGCGGTCTAACACCGTGTTCAAGTCAACAACCGATAAATGATCAAACTCAATTTGATACTCACTAACGTTGCCGAGGTCACTGCAAGCCTCCTTGACCCGCGCCGAGAGCGTTTTCTCGCCCTCACGAACCCAGACACGGGGGTCATAGAACTGCCATTAAACATAAATGACAGCAATCTTATAGATGATAACCTAGCGACTTACCTTCTTGTTAGGTTTGTCTGCACCTTCGGGGTTACCAACTTGAGTGAGCAGGTAATCTTTTTTCTTGAAAACGAAGTCCTGATAGATAGAGATCAGCCTTTACTCGATCACGATGACTAATCGACAATCGTACCCTGATACCAGCGAGGTAAGCAAACTGGGTGTCTGAGTGACCATTTGCGCGTCAGCGATTAAATTTGCTGCTAAACCTGACAGACTCACCAGTATCAACGTTCATTTTGACGACACCATTCTCAACTGCAGTCCTGATCTCCTCCTTGGTTGATCCAGAACCACCGTGGAACACGAGGTAGAGAGGCTTCTCGGATTTGCCGCCGAGCTTTCGGCTGCTGTAAGCTTGGTGCTTTCCAAGCAATTCAGGCTGGAGTTTGACGTTTCCAGGCTTGTAGACGCCGTGCACGTTACCGAACGCAGCGGCGATGCTGAAGTTGGGGCTGATAGCACTCAAAGCAGCGTGGACGTCGTAGATGTCCTCGGGTTGCGTGTAGAGGGATGCGTTGTCGACACCAGTGTTGTCAACACCGTCCTCCTCACCACCGGTAATTCCAATTTCCATCTCAAGCCAAATACCAAGAGGTGCCATACGCTTGAAGTACTTCACGCAAGTTGCGATGTTCTCTTCTTTTGGCTCCTCAGACAGGTCAAGCATGTGTGAAGAGAAAAGGGGCTCCTGGTGCTCCTTGAAATAAGCCTCATCGGCAGCAAGCATGCCATCAAACCATGGCAAGAGCTTGTGGGCACAGTGGTCGCTGTGAAGAACGACGGGCCTGTATGTCCACCATGGTTTAAAATAACATGAATCCCAGGCAAAGATCAGACTCACACGCCGTAGGACTTCGCAACTGTGCGAATGTGGTGGGCGGCAGCGACAGCTCCCAGAATGGAAGCTTGCTGGCTATCATTTGCAAGACCTTTCCCTGCGTAGTAGGCACTCCCACCCTGGGAGACCTGTAGGATGATCGGGGACTTGATGTCTCTGTAGAGCTAGACGTTAATATTTCGTGAATGACCAAGGCTCGTTTGCTGACCTTGCGGCTTCCAAGACGGCATTAGCTGTGGATGAGGAAGTGACATTCTAACGCAGTTGAGCCAAAACTCAAGGAGATCATGATCTATTTCGTCACTCACTATAGCCTGGCGAAGATATCATCGCATCAGTAGGATCTTTACTCCAATAGGAAAGACACTCACTGGAATGGCAAACTATTGAAGTCGAATTGCAAGGCATTTCATTAAGGTGATAGGAGATGAGTTGAGAACGACGTACCTTGTTCTCCTTTGCGTAATCGAACAGTTTACGAACGTTATCTCCAGTTAGGACACCAGCCTGCCAGTATGTCAATAGATCAGCTCCCCAGATGATTGAGTTGTACTGACGGGAACGATATCGAGGACACCCATGATAAATCGGCGAGAGAGCGATGCGATGATGGTGGATCTAGAACAAGGTGGAGAGGGCGTCAGAACAGCCTTTAAATGGGAGCGAAGAGGTACCTTATAAGCTACCGATGGCTGTGAAAACTGTTGAAACGACTTAGAAATCGATAAGTCTTTCGCTCGTCCGAGTCGTCCGATATGTCCATTTTTGACACGTGGCTAATATCGCATCATAGTATTCCTCAGTAACCGGTAAATACTACTAGTGCACATGAAACCCCCGACGGTGTGGAAACGGAACACTAAGCTCAAACTGAGAGAACATAGGCAACATCGTGTAGGTATTAGACGTGAAAGTAAAAAGATAAGATTAGGATACAACAATGCAGCAGTGCACCATTTTACGTACCTAGCTCACATATTTGCTAAATCTGGACATGTATGGAAAAACGTTCGATGTTTTGGAAGTACATTCACTTCAGGATTAACAGCTGCCTGATTCCCAGAGACCGTGACGGCTCGCAGGTCTGTTCCCAGGCAGTACCACCGCCTCCTTCGTTGCCTAGGCAGAATCCCAGCGTTTCATCGTTGAACGCCGACTTCACACCAAACCATCCCAGGCTAGTCCCAGGACCCATACTCTTGGCCGATCTCAGACTCAGCCGGGCTCGAGAGGTCTCAGGTCTGTCCTATGGCGGAAGTAGCATGGCTACGTACATAGAAGCCAGGCGTCGAATCATGATCGGTCGTATGGTACGAGGCTGCAGCCACGGTGGTACTAGTACTACCACTATCTATTTCAGAATGTGAACAAGGCTACTTTTGATCCGGAGAACCACTAATCCTCGTCTAATTGGACCACTGGTGGTTGTCTAGCAGTATGGGACCTACACACGGTTCAAACATTCACCGACACGTCCCAACACGCACTGACTCCTCCTATCAGTCGTTCTCACCTGTGACCTGTGCATAGATTTCGTATGAGTGACCTTCAACAGCAATTGACATCGAGCACGTGGTAAGAAGGAACGTTTATCTTTAGGCGTCTAAGAGAGACAACAGTGACAGCACGCTGTCAGCAGTGTTTGTGGTTAGTGGCTGAGCGCCAAGATGCATTGCTCATGATGATATTACTAATAGCGCTACAGTGCACATTATTACGTGTGTCCCGATAATCCCATTCCTTCGAACCCTGCAGTGGTGAACTTGACTATGTGTTAGGAAACAACAGTGTGGAAATATTCTGTGCTTCCTGATACGAATTTACAGCTCCAATCTGGGCTGGGGTCAACGAGTTGAATGTTGAGCAAAGTTCATCCCATGCATCTGTGTACACCATTAGTCGAAGGAGAGCATAAGATGGACATACAATAGTCACTGGGTATGTAACCTAGATGCTTTTGAGTGTCCGAGGGACTTTCGGCCATGACTACAGCGAAACCACTGACAACACATGTCAGATTACGAATGTCAGAGCGCTCGAGATACGCACGCGTTGAGATGCCAATCAATGTGACTAGGTGAACAATGCGATCAGTGTTAGTGCAAGACACATCAGTGTCATAGTGCTTGCCAGTGCAGGAGCCATGGGCCGGAGTTATCTGTGACCCATCTGATCACAGTCTGTTGGTTTTCGTATCCACTGGATACCACATCCCTGCGTACGGGATCGACGTAGTTGAAAGAACTGTTTCCGGCGCTCTGTACGACATCAAAGTGATGCTATCACTACAATAAGCAATCAAATTTCCACTGGTGACCAGAAATACTTACACCGTGAAGATGAATCGGATGCTAGGGAGATGCCATGAGACGTATGTAACATAGAGAACATGTAGGAAACTCACAGGACCACCAATAACAACAGCTGGCATTGTCAATTCGACGACCTTGTTAGCCTCTAAAACATATACGCTCCCTGTCGGAAGGAGATTGGTTGCGTGTTGTTCGCCACTGAGAATTTGAAGTAGTACAGGCACCGTGGGAGGCTGGTATGCTACGCCATTGACCAAGAATATCCCACGTGTGATGTTGACATCCATTCTCAAGTTGATGTCTGCTTTTCCGTACTCTGGAATCCCAGGTGCACCAGGGTTGATGAATACATGCAAGTTGCTCTCGAGAAGCGGTATGGTACTATTGGTCTGATTTGTGGTAGGCTCTGCAATGGGTGCACCGTTGTATCGCAAGATAGCAGAGCTCTGGCCGTTGTCAAAGTTCAAGCCTGGAGTGCTTGGGAGTGCTCGTATCCAGTAGTTATCGACCGGCTGGTTTGCGACGAGTACAACAGAGTACCGCTGTCCAGCAAGCATCTGGAGCGAGTCCACAAGAAGGGGCTGCGTCAGTTCACCGTCTGCTTCGATTACCGTCAGGTTATGGTTATCAATTGAGAATACGAAGTTGGAATCGCAAGACATCGCCACAAGGCGTAGACGGTATCTTTTCCCACATTCGACACTGACCACGGCAAGGTCACTCTGGGGTCCCTCTCGATATCTACCGAGACCGTTAATGAGTGTTGAATTGGCATTGGTGCCAATTATATGACTTAAAACGGGTGCAGCTACATGGTACCTATAATCAATTGATGAGCTGAATGCAAGTCACAAATATTTCTGATATGTACCAGTCAGCAAGAGTGATGACGGTGGTCTCTGTGAATGTTTTGAGTGAGAAAATTCATGACTATGATAGTAGTCACTGTACCGTCGTCAACGTCGTATAAATAGGATAGGGGGTCCTCAGGATCGTAGATAATCAAAGCCCCACGGAGTCCATCACTGAACAGTTTCGGATGATTGATTACGAAGTAAGACACTTCATATCAACGTACCATTGTTGATTTGCGTAATGGCTATGATAGAAGAAGGTTCCAGCTTGATTTTGAGCCTCGAAGGAGTACAGAAAGGAGTGATTTTGCGCAATCGGGCATTGAGTAACGAACGAGACACCATCTGCATAGTTAGTCCCATTCTGCCTAATTCCGTGCCAGTGCTAAACCGAGTCGGGTAAGCTAGTGTACATAGTGCTGAACAGATGTGTACCCACCATACTGGTGCTCTTGAGCATGTCACCGTCAGTGAGTTTGTTAACGACATTTATCGAAAAGTGCTCTCCCTTAATTATAATTAGTATCCGAGGGTTCGATCGATTTGGTAAATAAAGGACCTTTCTGGCTGCTATGATTGGACCAGGAAACGTTCCTCCAGCGAGCGTTGCACTATACTAATGATTAAGATGCGAAGAACATAACAAAGACAAACTCACGAGCGCGCGAAGCCATCTGGAGATATGACTTTATTAGAAATGGTCAAGTTGGCTTTAGGGCCTAGCGTGTTCGAACTAGAGCTGAGAGGATAGGAATTGGATCGTGAAACGATGGATGCTGCATGTGCTAGATGAAACCATAGCATGAAAATGGCATTAAGAAAGGGCATCATATTGAGTACAGAGAAAGGATATATGTGCTACAAAGCACTTGGTAATAATGACTCACTTGAATGTGGCTTGAACTTATAGAAAACCAGCAACTTCTCTTGATCGGAACTTCTACCACAACAAGCGACAGATTGCAGTCAGCGAAGTCTGAAAAGGGTTCATGAGGTCAAATGACAAGCCCAGACTAGTAGCTACTGATTGTTTATGGCACACAAGGCCAGAGCACGTCACGCCAAACTATAACACACGTAGGGAAATGACGAAAGTTGGGACGGCAAGTTCGGAAAGGCCGACACTAGGACCAGGGCCTTGCGAGTCGAAAAGTTCTAGCTTGGAAGTGCAAAATTCAGTTATGGACATCATTCAGCAAGCTGAATGATGAGCCTGTCTCAGTGTTCGTTTGGTCAAGCCTAGAGACGTGATTTGATGGAATCAACCAATGCGGGGTCAAACAAGAGGTTCCGTCCGATAGAGGCACAATCTGTCGAGCGCTATGAGGATGATTATGTAATATGTTTCTCGCTAAACGGTCAGACACCAAGAACTGCGATGTGGTGTATCGGGTCTACTGGCAGTACTTTCGTCATGTAATTACTCGCCAAGGTGCGCATAAGTAGGCGAGGTTTGCACCTGTGCAAGTGAGTAGTGTGGAAGCCCAACCAGTCAATTCGGGTCCCAGGACACCGTGCACCTCGTTAGACGGCGATCATCATAGTACTAATCCTCAGGATCTACTTAGTACGTCACTTAGTGTTCTGTCACTTTCGTGCAATGCCACACCTCCTTGATATAAAGGACAGGAGGGTGCACGAAGTCTCAACGCCCCAGGATGCCTGCCAGATCAAAGTGTCTCAAAAAGCCTTAGGTCAGGGACTACAGTCCCTGGCATGCGTCTCGATCGACGTCGAGAGCACACTAGAGCACGATATATATGGTGAGCTTCAACTTGACGTCTAACTTCCTGTCCTTCCAATTGTTCTTCACTTCGGAAATGATAACCGATCTGAGGAACTGTAGTCATGATAGCAATATATTAATCCAGTAAGGCTTAATACATACACATCGGCGGTTTGGGAGTTTTGCACTATGCAAGATTTGTTTCGAAATGTGATTGATAAATTTGGCATTCTTACTATACATTTTGACGCAGTAAAAACACAAAATTTGGAAGG
>MU173029.1:0-21316 GCA_016695475.1 Suillus decipiens | reverse complement strand
TAGCCTATAATAGACAAAAACCCGCAATAAATTGTCCTGCAATGATTCTGCATCTCATCAATTTGTCATGAAAATGTTATGCCGCCGAAATCAATTCAAACTGTGGTGAGGAAGGGGTGATGGTGGGAACAGGAGTGTGGTAATACTAGCTGCTTCTTCATAGGACTTCCGTCCTCCACCCCCTAGCTGCGAGGGTGATAGAGAGCGAAAGATCGGACATGACTGATCCCATTCTTCTATAAAATAGTTCAGCCATGGAAGTACAATCATCATATATGACCTACGTGGCACGGGGTTCAAGTGTGCGCGGGTATCTGAGGGACTTTCTGCCATTACCACAGCAAAACCGCTAAATTTGTTCATTAGCCATTTCTTTCACGAGGACAGACAAAAACATACGCGTCAAGGTGCCAGTCAATGTGACTTTGGTTCCAGGTTAGTAGCCTTCTTGACAGTCCAATGAAACGATGCATACCAGTGCAAGAACCAGGGGCCAGAATTGTCGGTCGTCCATCGGATCACCATTCGATCCCCTCCGCTGCCAGCACTTACCACATCGCGGCGTACAGGGTTCACGTAATTGAAGGCTTTACTGCCTGCGCTCTGTACGACATCGAAGGCATGCTAATGGTAATCACTGTCAGCCTGGAACCATGTCATTGAAGTAACAGCAAACCTACCCCATGAAGATGTATGGGATGCTGGTGTAATGTATATTAGGCACACAAAAACTTCGAAGGCACGGAAAACACGTACGGGTCCACCTGGACCAGTTGTTGACAAAGTCAACTCCCACCACTTCGTTAGCCTCTAGAACGATGACACTCCCATTTGGAAATAGTTGAGACGCGTCTTGAGCTCCGCTGAGAATTTGGAGGAGCACAGGAACGGTGGGGGGGTTGAATGGGTTATTATTGACATAGAATATTCCGTCGAGGTTGATATCTGCATTCCCGTACCCTGGAGTACCAGGAGCGCCGGGATTGATCAGAGCATGCAAGTTTGTCTCTAGCAATGGGTTCTGGAATTTAGTATTGACCGTAGTCGGGTCGGCGTTTGGGGCGCCTTTGTAGCGCAGGATTGCAGAGTTCGTTCCTCCCGTGAAGGACGCGTTTACCAGATCAGGAAGATTGCGAACCCAGTAGTTATCCACCGGCTTATCAGCTACCAGAACTACAGAGTAGCGCTGACCCGCGAAAATCCGAAGCTCATCCACTAACAGGGGTTCGGTCAGCTGTCCATCCGCTTAGATGACGGTTAAGTTGTGGCCATCGATGGAAAAATGGAAGTTGGGATCGCACGACATCGAAACCAGGCGCATGAGTGGGACTTGATGTAATTGATGTCCTCGTAATTGAGACTGCGCCGACGGCCTATAGTCTAGTTTGTGTGAATTGCGCCTCGATCGACGTCGAGGGCACAGTAGAGCACGATATATAAGGTGAGCTTCAACTTGACATCTAACTTCCTGTCCCTCCAATTGTTCTTCACTTCGGAAATGATAGCCGATCTGTTTCGAACAGGAACTGTAGTCATGATAGCAATATATTAAAACCCAGTAAGGCTTAATACGTCTTAGTATGGCATAATTAATTATAGTGGCAGGTGACCGATAATATTATGTAATATGATGTCATTATGCCCCCTACTACATCAGGTAACAAACCTGAAAATAATATAGCTTTATAAGGTTTTATCTTTTGTAAAATTTCTATAATATCTATCATAATTGCAGTCAGCTTGACAAAGCTTTAGATAGGCAGACTACACTGGGGAAAACCATCAAAGACACAATTATAATACACATTGCAAACATCTGCCATCCTTGACAAAGGCTTATAATGCCAGGCTGCTTCAAGTGAAACTGCCATGAAATTGCCAAAAAGTCCCAACATTGACACTCATTTTATCATTTTATATATCAAATCAAATTTTAATTGGGGTTGGGATATACATCTGTGGTAGTAATGCAGGAGAGAAGAGAGACATGTCAGCCACCTACCTCAAGAGCAAAAAGAACCACCAGGAAAGGCCAGTGGGGAGGACCATGGAGGAGGGACAGGGAGAAGCCACAAGGAGCCAAGGAGGAGGGCCAGTAGGAGGCCAAGGAGGAGCCAGGGAGGGCTAGGGAGGAGGAACAATGAGGAGAGCCAGGGAGGGCCAAGGGGGGCCAGTAGAGGGCCAAGGAGGGCCAAGGAGGAGCCATGAAGAGTCACCAAATGGTCAAACATGTGAAAATTGTTGGGGAGGAGGTAAGAGAGCTAGAAGGAGAGAATCAGAGAGGGAAGGAGAAGAAGACAGAGGGAGAAAGACTTACCAAAGAGGCAAAAATGCGAAAATTCAAGGGAGGAGGGTGGTGGGAAGAGAGCTAGAAGAAGAAGCAGTCAGAGAGGGAAGGAGAAGAGAGAGAGACTTACCCAAGAGGCAAAAATGTGACAGTTCAGAAGAGGAGGTAATGGTAGTGGGAAGAGAACTAGAAGGAGGAGTCAGAGAGGGAAGGAGATTCTTCTGATAGAGACAGGCCACTTAAGGTGGGCCCAGGGTGAAGTATAGGCTGGTGGGGATGGCTGGGCCCATGATGTTATGATGTTTTGATATGAACAGTTGGGCCCATGGGTGACAATTGACAGTTGGGTCAGGCCCAAATGACAATGTAGAATGTAATGGCCAGGCCCAATGTGATGATGCAGATTTTCATGGTCAGGCATAGGGGGTGGTTTATGTTACAATTGTATATGCCACTATTCATTTTCCCTTCTCTTTATTCATGTAACTGCTTATATCACCCTTTCCTTTCCATGCTTCAATGTGTCTGTACTATAACTGCCTTCCTCCTTTGGATACACACTTACAGTGGCTCAAAAAAGTGTCCTAATTTTTGTGGATTGTCATCTAATTGCTTTACTGTGAGTCAGGGTGTGGGAATATGACTAAGCCATAGGGAGGTGTCAGAAAGCCCTGCTTCTCAGCTTCATTATTGGTCCCTGTGGTGTGGGAATACACTTACACCATGTGAATTTATAGACATTTTCATTTGGTGATTCATTGGGACACTTTTTGACTTTCAGTTTGACCAATACAATCTCTATAATTCTGATACTTTATGTGACCTCCTTTTGTTCTAATCACTTATGCCACTCTTCTAAACATATCATCTGTCAATTTTTGATATTCCTCCCTAGCTATCTTGCTTTATCCTGCTACAACTTTGTCCTATAGCTGAAATAGCCCCTATTGTGAATTTTCATAGGCTGTAGGCAATTTCTTGAGTAATTACCAGAGATATTTGATATATTTGAGGTTTGGGGACTGTCCTGGTCATCACAGAATACTAATATTATGGTCTTCAAGTCATTGGTAGCCAACTGAGATATGTGCATAGGGTCATTATCATATTGAAAGATAGTGTCTTCTCTATTAATCCATGACTCCTACATACTTTTGAGCAGACACCTATCTAAAATGAAAATGGAACACTCTGTATTTATTACCCCTTGTGTTTCACAGACAATTTCCATCCCATATAGCCTTAAACCATCAAGTTTCATCTTCCAAAGTCAAGGCTTTGTTTAACATCTCCTACTTCTAGTATATCTCTTGCTTTTTTTCACAGATTTTTCAGGCTATATGACCTCTTCCAATGTATTTTGGTCTCATCTGAACAGATAACCCAACTTCAGTCCTTAATAGTCCAGTACTAATGCTTTAAAGCAAAAGTTTGTCATGTTTTTCTATGAGTGAGAGATAGAAGTGAGTTTGATGCTTCATTATGTTATGAACTGGGATGGTTCTGAACATGACTGCCGCAAACAAGCAGTATTGAGAGTCGTGGTTCACAGGTGAACAATGAAGACAGTCAAGTGTCAGAGAGGACTAGACTGGCTGAGTCGAACACGTTCTACAATGATGAAGGTAGGTCTGAGTAGGGCTACACAGAACTAGCTGAGTTGAGGCAAGTAAGCGTCACTTTAGACTAAGACTTAGGTGTGCTAAGCTTAGATACAATCTTAGACGACTAAGGATTGGGGGTCCTTAGCGAAGGAAGAATCCAGGTAAAACCCAGTAAGATTAGAATGAGGAAAATACAACGTATCTACTCGAGCTTATATACGTAAGTAGGTAGACCTCTTGAGGGCAGGCTCGAGGAGATAAGTAACGACTACGTATCCTAATATGGAAGGCAGTGAAGTACAACATGTTGAACGTATGACATCAAGAAGGGAAAGGAGTCAGAATGAGTCATGTATGAACGTATGGTCAAGTGACCGTGGGCGAAAGTGATGTACAAAGGAATGATGATGTAATCAAGAAAGAATAGAGAAAGAAATAGAGGGGCGTATGATGATTGTAACACATTACAGCCTTTAAATTGGATATCCTAAGGAGATTACTGACTGTCTGAGCTGGGCCAGTGGTAGAGATAATGTAATGGATGATTTTTATAGACTTAGTAGCATTAATAGCCTGCCTAGTCAGAATATGATAAATAAGATATCTGTGGTCATATATGTTGAGCTTTCAAGTTAGCTATGAAATAGCTTAAAAACCACAATATTAGTGTTCTGTGATGACCAGGACAGTCCCCAAACCTCAAATATATCAAATATCTCTGGTAATTACTCAAGAAATTGCCTACAGTCTATGAAAATTCACAATAGAGGCTATTTCAGCTATAGGACAAAGTTGTAGCAGGATAAAGCAAGATAGCTAGGGAGGAATATCAAAAATTGACAGATGATATGTTTAGAAGAGTGGCATAAGTGATTAGAACAAAAGGAGGTCGCATAAAGTATCAGAATTATAGAGATTGTGTTGGTCAAAGTGAAAGTCAAAAAAGTGTCCCAATGAATCGCCAAATGAAAATGTCTATAAATTTGCATGGTGTAAGTGTATTCCCATGCCACAGGGACCAATAATGAAGCTGAGAAGCAGGGCTTTCTGACACCTCTCTATGGCTTAGTCATATTCCCACACCCTGACTCACAGTAAAGCAATTAGATGACAATCCACAAACATTGGGACACTTTTTTGAGCCACTGTACTCTCTTTCTCAAATTGAGCTTGAAGCCCTCCAGAAGTTCCTTGATAAAAACATCTCATCCAGACTCCTCTGATCCTTGTCTTCTCCTCATGGAGCCCCTGTCCTGTTTGTTAAAAAGAAGGATGGCTCCCTTCATCTTTGTGTGGACTTCTGTGGCCTCAACCAGATTACCAAGAAGGACTGTTATCTGTTACCCCTCATTGCTGACCTCCTAGACTCTCCAAGCCATGCCAAAGTTTACACCAAAATTGATCTCTGTTCTGCTTACCATCTCATCTGGATAGTGCAAGAAGATGAGTGGAAAACTTTCTTCCATATGCACTATGGCTCCTATGAGTGGTTGGTAATGCCAGAAGGCCTTACAAATGCTCCAGCAGCTTTTCAATGCTTTGTGAATAGCATGTTTGCCAATATACTGGATATATGCATTATCATGTATCTGGATGACATCCTTATCTATTCTGAAGACCTGGCAAGTCATAGGAAACATGTCCAAGAAGTACTATGCTGTCTCTGCAGACATTGACTCTATGCTAAACCCAAAAAATGCAAATTCCACTCTCCCTCCATCAAGTATCTTGGTTACCTGCTATCTCTGGATGGCTTGACAATGTTGTCTGAGAAGATCCAGTCTATTGTCAACTGGCTGGAACCTCAGAAGATCAAGGATGTTCAATCCTTCCTCAGTTTCACTAATTTCTATCATTGATTCATCTTTAATTACTCGGATATCATAGTTCTGAGGACTGCTGAAAATCCTTTGAAACACTGTAAGAACTACAATCTAGCTAGTATGATAGCAAACTACCACCTATGCTAGTATATGTCGAAGTCTACCTAGCTGCTATACTTACAAGGCAAGAACATTTGACCTAAGAGGTTGCTAGTGAATATACTTTGTCAAGCGCTAATGTGTGATGCATGATACTGCTATAAAATGTTGCCAAAGGAAGCAGTAGCATTGCTGATAGCACTGCAAAAGTCATAGATACTGATGCTAAGCATGCTGAGTAGGATATATACTGATGATGCTGGTGATACCAATGGTACTGTGAGAAGCACTAATGATGAGTGGTATGATAGTGAGTACTGATGGCTATGATAGCACTGTATGCCAAGGGACAGCAATGAGTGATGGTGTGACAGTCTAGCTGGCACTAGCCTTGCATGAGTCCATTTCCATTATTGTCTAACCCCTATACCACATAGTGTGACCACCCCTAACCCTAGCGCTATCGATATATACAGTTACTGAGGTTACCGCTCCCTTGCTGGACTACCATGCCACAGTACCAAGACACATTTCACAAGCTGATGCCCATCGAATGCCCATGCCATGCCAACTAGTTCCATTTGGTGTGTAGTACATTCCCATCTACTGCTGCTGATCCCATGGCAAGCTTTATTACATGTAGAATGCATGCTGCAGCACATACAGCACTATTACATATTGCTAGGGCTAAGTCTTGCATACTCACTACTACTCTCGCCTATCGATTCCACATACTTACAATGTATGATAAAAGACTGCTGACTTCTCCTCCATTCAACACTCCCCTTCTACTGTACAGTGGTAGGAGAAGTCACTTACAATCATTTTTTCTAATATCATATCATTCATTAGATGGGATTCCCATACTGCTACTGCTCTTGCTATATGCAATTATATTTTCTTTGAAATCCAAATATCTCTAAAGGATCCTTTGATGGTCTTTGCTCTCAATGCTTCCCTTACCGCTATCTTTGCTGAGCACTGGCATTCATCAGTATCATCAGTTTCATTGCTATCACAGTTATTGGCATATGCTATCACCACACTCATCATTAGTGATCCTCACAGTATCATTGGTATCACCAGTACTATCTGTATCCATCTTTCACACAGTGCTTAACGTCAGCATCCACAGAATACATAGTGCTATCTGCAGCAATGCTACTACTAGCATCGAGATCACTTTATAGGAGTATCACACATCTTATAGCAGCATTTGACGAAGTATATTCACCTGCAACCCTCAGGTTGAACATTCTTGCCTTGCAAGTATAGTGGCTAGGTAGACTTTGACATATACTAGCCTAGGTGGTAGTTCACTATCATACTAGCTAGATTGTAGTCTTTACAATGGCATGATAATGATGATACTGATGCTTTAGTGACAGTAGTGGTGAAAGTGATGAGTATAGTGATGATAGCATTGATAGCAATGGACAGGAGGACAGCAAAGACCATTGAGGAATTCAGAGATAATATGTTTTCAAAGAAGATGTATTGGTATAGTGATAGCAGTAGTGGTATGGGGATCCTGTCAAATGAGTGAAATGATATAAGAAATGATAGTAAGTGACTTCTCCTACCACTGTATGGTAGAAGGGGAGTGTAGAATGGAGGAGAAGCCAGCAGCCTTTTATCATATATTGTAAGTACATGGAATTGATAGGTGAGAGTAGTAGCGAGTATGCAAAGCTTAGCCATAGTGATATGTAATAGTACTGTATGTGCTGCAGCATGCATTCTACATGTAATAAAGCTTGCTGTGGGATTAGCAGCAGTAGATGGGAATATACTATGCACCAAATGGAACTAGTTGGCATGGCATGGGCATTTGATGGGCATCAGCTCATGGAACATGGCTCAGTACTGCAGTACAGTAGTCTGGCAAAGGTGTGGTATCCTTGGTAACTGTATATATTGATAGCATTAGAGTTAGGGGTGATTGTGCTATGTGGTATAGGGGCTAGACAACAGTGGAAATAGACCTATGCAAGGCCAGCACCAGCTGGACTGTCACAATGCTCAAGAAGGCCTTCACTTCCACTCCAGTACTTACCCACTGGATTCTGGATGTTCCTATAGTTGTGGAAACAGATGCCTCTGACTACACTATTGCTGGAATACTTTCCATTGTATGTCTGGACTCAGAGCTTTGTCCAGTTGCCTACTACTTCCATACTCTATCCACTCTGGAACTCAATTATGACACCCACAAGAAGGAACTCCTAGCCATCCATGAGCCTTTCTGGACCTGGTGACATTACCTAGAAGGCTTGTCTAAGCCTATAGATGTCATTATGGACCACAAAAACCTTGAGTATTTCTCCACTACCAAACTCCTCTCTTGCCTTCAGGCTCACTAGTCCAAATTCCTCCATTAGTTCAACCTCATCATCTGTTTTCAGCCCAGAAAACTTGGAGCCAAATCAGTATAGCAACCATATTGCCACTAGGCTCATGTCCCAGCTATTCTACACTCATCTCAAGGCATAGCCAAGGGAGCCAAACACCAAGCAGCATTCACACCGGCCATCCAAACTGCATTGTCCATCCATGTCCATCCTAAGTCCATCTAGCTCCATTTGGTGCATATTATTTAGTAACTGTTGAAACTGATCCCATGGCAAGTGCTATTACATACATGCCTCATGCTGCAGTACTCAGCAGTGTTATTACATATTCCATCTATTTGCCTCATGCTCTCACTACTATACTCACCTATCCATCCTGGTTACTCATGTATCATGCTAAAAAGCCTCTCAAATATTTTTTGTACTTCACTTGCTCTATCTGTGGTAGCTGTAGAAGTCTCTTGTAGTATTGATCATTTGTTTTGTGCAATCTGTCTTCACTTTGCCTTAACTTTCAACTGATTGGCACTTAGTACTGCTATAAGTTGCCACAGCATACTACAAGCTAAGCTCTCATCCTTTTGACTTTGACTTTCAATCACAGAGTCTTTGACTGCTACTGTTTATTCTTGCCATTACTGCTACCTTTGTTTGTTGCTGCAGTTCAGCACTCATCTTCAGTAGTCAGGTGCTATCGCTACCTTCAGTATTGCTAACAAGTGCTCTTGCCATCAAGGTTCTTACTCTTGATTCATCTTATTCTGCCATGGTACTGCTAATGATGGCAACCTTCAGAGTGGTTTCTTTACTCTAGCACTTGGTCTTACTGTGTTCTCTCACTAACTAAAGGAAATTGCTTCTATTGCAGTCCTCTCAGGTCAAAAGGTATACTTGCACCTTCAGTAGGATAAATAGCTGTGTCTATATATAGGCCAGTTGTTATTTCCTTGTTTCACTGACTCCTTGAATATTCTATAATCCCTTCCACTGCATACCACCCACAGACAGATGGACAAACAGAACACTTGAATCAAGAACTTGAAACCTACCTTCATATATACTGTGGAAACAACCCAGAAGATTTGGTTGAGCACCTTCCCATTGCCAAATTCATCCACAACCACTGAAAACATGATGCAAGAAATGCCTCCCCATTTTTCCTAGTGATGGGATATGAACCTCATGCTATTCCCCATCTAATCCCCAATTCTACAGTCCCTAATGCAGAAGATCAAGTCTGCATGCTTTAGAAGATCAGAGAAGAAGCAATATTGTGTCATAACCTTGCAATGCAACAAATGGCAGAAAGATCATATGGTCAGAAGTATACCCCATGGAAGATAGGAGACAAGGTTTGGTTATTGGCAGAAAATCTCTGCCTGAAACTCCCTTCCAGGAAGCTTGCACCAAAATAATATGGACTGTTTGTTATCACCACCATCCTATTGCCCATCACATTCACACTCCAAATACCACTGCAATGGAAAATCCACAACACATTCCATGCTTCTCAGCTATCATCCTATAGTGAAAATGACATTCACAGGCTGAACTTCATAGAACCACCACCTGATGTCATAGAAGAAGAAGAAGAAGAAGAAGAATATGAAGTCAAAGCCATTCTATCCCATAAAGAAAATGGTAAATGCTGCAGGTACCTAGTGATGTGGCAGGGGTATTCATCAGCAGATAATGAGTGGCTTCCAGAAGAAAACCTGGAGAATGCTGAAGAAATATACAAGGATCTGAAGGTACAAGGATCCAAAGGTACAGATGTCTGAAAGTAGGAGTAGCAGAGTGTTGGATGGATGATGGATGGATGGATGGATGGATGGATGGGTAAACAGACAGATGGATAGATGGACAGATGGACGGATAGATAGATAGATAGACAGATAGATGGACAGATAGATGGATAGGTGTACAGATGGATGGATAGTATAACTACTATAGAGGAGTAGGTCCAGATGTGAAGTAGAGAGAGTATAGACTACTTTGGACAAGGTCCGAAGTAGAAACTAACAGAGAAAGACTACCACAGGTAGAGTTGAAGGTGGAATGGAAGATGGACTACAATTGGATGAAGTCTGAAAGTGATTATATGACAGAGAGTCAAGGCTCCGGACTAGGGAGTACTCCCATAGTCCAGAGCCAGAGACTTACAAGGGCTGAAGCCCAAGTGAGAATGGAAACAGAGTTATATAGACAGCAGGATAAGTAAGGATACAAGTAATGATCAGACTAAGGTCTGCAGGAGTTGTACTATGAGTTTATATACTGTAGGTAGCATGCCAGAAGGTAAGTAAGCATAGTCCGAGGCTATGTTAGAAACATAATAGTAAGTACAGCAAAACATCAGGCTATGAACTCAGAGATAAAACTTATACAGAATAACTTATTGAGATGGAGGCAGAGATAACCGATAGCCAGAGGCAGAGATGACTAAGAGGTGAAGGCAGGGATGACCGAGAGCCAGTGGCACAGGTATATCCTAAAAGGGATAATGCGCAGGTGTGTGGGAATGTTTTCGGATATGAACATAGATTGGATATGGACACAGATCAGATATGAATCAGACAAGTGTATTGGATCGGATATGTGAACTAGATTGAGTAGGGATTGGATGGATGTGGATTTGAGCAGGATGTTATAGTGGAAGTGGAGTGTAGAATCCAGTATATGACAACCCTTCATCATATAATCACTTTTGGACTTCATCCAATTGTAGTCTGTCTTCCATTTTACCTTTGACTCTACCTGTGGTAGTCTTACTCTGTTTGTTTCTACTTCAGACCTTGTCCAAAGTAGTCCATACCACTCTCTACTTCACATCCAGACCTACTCCTCTATAGTAGTCATACCCTTCCCTTAGATCCATGGAGCTCTGCTCCTCCATCCATCCATCTGTCCATCTGTCCATCCATCTGTTCACCCATCTGTTCATGCATCTGACACTCTGCTACCCCTACCTCTGGACCTTCAGACCACCTTCAGACATCCATACCTTCAGATCTCTGTACCTCTGGACTTTCATACCACCTTTGGATGTCTGTATGTTTGGATCTCCATACCTCTGGACCTTCAGATCCCTGGTCCTATGGTCCTATGGTCCTGTCATATCCTATTCTTCAACCTATTATGGAATATCCTTCACCTATTTTGTTCTGGACTTTGTCTAATTAATTTTGTCATTATTCACTATCATCTAGAAATAGTTCCAGCACATTCCCATGCTCATCTGGAAGTCCTTTAGAGCTCTATCAAGCTATCCTGCCCTAGAGTTCATTTGGACTTCATCTGGACTTCACCAGAACTCTTCCTAGGACTTCATCCAAAATTAAGGGGCAATACTCAGGTAAGGGACACAGTGTATGAGCTGAGGCCAAAGCCCTTTATGATCTGTTAACCCTCCAAGCATGTTGTGCCAGTCAAACTCACTATAGGCTTGTATGACCCTATTTCATATAGGTATCAAGCCCAAAGTATTTTCCTATCATTATCCATACCCCTCAGCCTCTCTGTCCCTTACTGAGCCCATTTTACCTGTGTTATCCCTATCTCTGGCCCCATTCTGAAGCTCTAGCAGCCACCCTATGGCAACTTTCCCATGCTGTGCATAGCTCCCATGACTTGCTGAGACCCATTAGGCAACCTAAAGACTCAAGAATTCTGTTCTGTCCTATGTCCACCTAGCCATGTCAGTATGTAAAATTCCTTACCTTATGTTTTGTAACATGTAGTACACCCTTATTACATGTCTACTGCATGGTTTTCCTATCCCTTCCATCTCTGTTGCTATTACTTAGGTATATAATTTCCTATCTACCAAGACTCGTACTTCACTACCCTTCTACTGTATACTCAGTAGAAGAAGTCACTTTTACCTTTTGGTATAGTTTTCAATCCTTATATGAAATACAATCCTTATCCTGCTGCATGCAATACCCTCACTATACTGCTATACCACTCTACTGCTGCTTAGTAATATTTTCCCATGCCATGCACAGCTTCAGCATACATCATGCTACCCTCAAAGACCATCTCAGGAACTTTGGCAACTTTCTCGCTATCATTGGCCCCTATCATGCTATATTAGGCAACTCAGACTTTATCCAATTAGCATCCCCCTCGGGTCAAACATTCTTGCACTGCAAGTATAGCAGCTAGGAAAGCACTCAACATATACTAGCCTAGGTGGTAGTTTGCTATCATACTAGCTAGATTGTAGTCTTTACAACATCTCTAACAGTCTGCTGCCCTGCAGCTTTGCAGATGATATTAGAGAAGCTATACAGACAGTTAATCAGAGAAGAGAGGTAGTTGCTAGTCTGTCAACTTCAGCAAGAGATACTATCCCTAATCTGCACACACCCCTACCAGCCTCCACCTTTCCTGCAAACCCTTGCTCTAATATTTGTGATCTCATTGGCCTCCTTGCTGCTGTGCAGGAGGTCACAACAACTTCCAATGCTATCATTAGCAATATCAACTGCACTGCTGTAAAGACTACAATCTAGCTAGAGTGATAGTGAACTACCCCCTAGACTAGTATATGTTGAGTGTCTATCTAGCTGCTATACTTGCAAGGCAAGAACATTCAACCTGAGGGGTTGCTAGTGAATATACTTTGTCAAGTACTAATGTATGATGCATGATACTGCTATTAGATGTTGCTGAAGGTAGTGGTAGCATTGCCACCAATAGCACTGTAAAAACCATGAATGCCAATGCTAAGTATGCTAAGTGGGATGGATACTGGTGATGCTGATGATACCAATGGTACCATGAGAAGCACTAACAATAAGTGGTATGATAGCGAGTATTGATAACTATGATAGTACTGTATGCTGAGGGGCAACAATGAGCGATGCTGTGAAAATGATGATACCAATGCTTAGTGATAGTAGCGGTGAAAGCAATGAGTATAGCAATGATAGCATTGATAGTGACACATATAGCAGGACAGCAAGGACCATTGAAGAATTCAGAGATGATATGTATTTCAAAGAAGATGTATTTTGTATTGCAATAGTGGTAGCGGTATGGGAATCCCATCAAATGAGCGATATGATATAAGAAATGATTGTAAGTGACTTCTCCTACTGCTGTACAGTAGAAGGAGAATGTCAAATGGAGGAGAAGTCAGCAGTCTTTTATCATACATTGTGAGTACACGGAATCATTAGGTGAGAGTAGTAGCAAGTATACAAGGCTTAGCCATAGTAATATGTAATAGTGCTGCATGTGCTGTAGCATGCATTCTACATGTAATAAAGCTTGCCATGGGATTAGCAGTGGTAGATGGGAATGTACTATGCACCAAATGGAACTAGTTGGTATGGCATGGGCATTCAATGGGCATCAGCTCATGGAACATGGTTTGGTACTGCAGCACAGTAGTCCAGTAAGGGTGCAGTAACCTCAGTAACTGTATATATTGATAGTGTTAGTGTTAGGGGTGGTCATGCTATGTGGTATAGGGGCTAGATGATAATGTAAATAGACCTATGCAAGGCTAGTGCCCAGCTAGACTGTCACACTGCCTCAGCTTCAGCTGAAGCCAGATAAACCATCATAGACATAACTAATGCTATATGAAACTACAAAACCCAATGAACCACATCCCCTGTTCCTATTCAGGAACTCATCACCAACCACTCCACACAAACCTGGAGGGAGAGAGCCCCTACACCTGAATAATTTAAGACATGGACAGAAGAACACCCTATCAGTCTTTATGACCTAGCACTGCTATCACCATCATCCATCATCACTGATATTCACCTGCCAATGGTGCTACCATCCTTACCTGAATACATCTTCATATCAGCACTAGGGCCTACAATGTCTTCCAAACCTACCAAGTTAGTTGCAGCTGCAGAGAAAGAGGATGTCAAACTAGTCTTGGTAAAGACCAAAGCTATTGAGCAACCCTTTCAAACTCACATCCCAAAAGTCTCACATGCAGTTGCAAAGTCAGGACCCTGCTTACAGTAATATTGCTATCATCTCTCCTTTATGCCCATCCACTTCCAATCCTGACAAGAATTGTATCTGTTGAGTCTGCAAGAATACCAGTCACCATCATAAGTTGTGCGACTAATATCACTGTGTATATTGTCATGAAATTGCCCTTGGACATTTGTCCATCTATTGTCCTTCATTGAAAGGCACTTTCATCGGCTTCCCACTAGATTATAAACACCCCAACTTCTATACTATGCTTGCAGCCTGGGAGTTGGAAGAAGATGAAAGGTATGCTCATCAGTGTGAAGCAGAGGATTAGACTGCTCATGCTCATGCAGCAAGGGAGGAAGATGACTTCAAATATTGTGACAATCCTATTTACTATGCTAATCAATCAGAGTGAAGATGGTGTCTTCACCATTAGCAGGGGGGTAATGTTACAATTGTATGTGCCCCTATATCATTTCTTCTGTACTATTAAAAGCTCCAATTCTCATGACTCAGTCATTGTAATGATGTGGTGTTACCACATCATACTTTCCCCCCCATGTTTCTTTATCAACTTGTATATGTATGCTTACTTCAATATGTACTTATGTTCTCATTTTTGTCTTAGTCTGTGCACACATACTGGCCTATTTAAGCACAGTGTACACCTTGTAGATTCCTCACTTAATCTTACTGGGTTTTACCTGGAATATTCTTCACTAGAGCCTTGCAACTCTAGTCATCTGAATTGTCTTTCTAAGTCTTAGCACTCCTAAGTCTTAGTTGTTGACTGAACCCTTGCTCTTTGACTAAGCCTAGTCTTAGAGTTGTTTCTCTCATTTGAGGAACATAGAACCATGAACAACCTTTGCTCTTTTCTGAGCAGTTGTGACATGACCAACCCCAGTCATAACAAGTACTTGCTGAAGATGATCTATACCAATAATACCAAGGATACCAATAGTACCAACAGTAGTGATAGTGTTGAGTGAAGTAGAAACAAATGCTGATGGATATGATAGTGATGTATGCCAATGTACAGCAAAGGCTGAGCAATGAGCGATGGGGAGATACTGATGATAAAGATGATAGTGAGGATAGTGATACATTCAGCAAGATGGCAAAGACCATCAGAGTATAAGGATATCAAAGAAGGTATATTTGAATAGCAGTAGCAGTAGCAGTATGGGGATCCCATCTATCATAGTTATATGATATAATGAGTGAATACTTCAGTGCACAAATTGTGCACCAAAGGTAGAGGTGCATCTCACTGCCAACTGTAAGTAACTAGGCCATATTTAGGACCAGAGATCAATTTTGTTAAGCTTGTAGTGGCCCCTGCACCAACCTGACTGGAATGATGTATATGATTGTATACCATGACAGCATCCTTCCATGCATGAGAAGACCTGGGGCTGAGAAGGATCTACAATTGAAAAAGAAGAAGAAAATTACATGATTAGATGAAAGAAAAACAAATAGCAAGAAATCCAACAGAAAGAGAGAGAACCTTGAGGTGATAAAATTATGTCAGTCCTATTTGCACAAGATTTAACACAACTAACTTTGAGAGCATAAAGAACTGCCATATTACCTGAATGTACAAATATACAGACATCAGAGTCAGGAGATGACTAAACACAAAAGCATGTTTGAATCAAGGGGCTTGAGTCAGGTTGAGTGATTTTGTCTCTGTCATGGTGATAAGATTGGACTGGTTGTTGAGGCCTTTGATAGCTGTGATGCCACATCAAGAAGGTTAGGGGTAGAATAGAGACATGGAAGGTGTAAGCTCATCTGATGTGGGGGCATCCAATGTATACATCTGAATACATCAAAATCAATTGCTATGGGAGTCACACACCATTCCAAGTAACCTCACCTCTTCCTCACTTCATGTTGAAGTCATCAAAGTTATGGTAGTTAGTTTGAGCTATTGCATGAGTCAGAACTGTTCCAGTAGTGAGATGAATATGAGATGTAACAGACCTACAATAAAGAGTCTGAAGCAGAAGAAAGAAATCAATTTGATGAAAGAGAAGGAATATGGGGACAGAACTTGATGATGAAGAAGTTCAAAAGTTAGCAGGCATTTATATTAGTTTGTAAAGTAAAATTTAGCCTTTGATGACATCTTTTGGCTGAAAAAGGTGGAAGTAATGCTGGCACTTGAGGCCATGGATCCGAGTGATGAGTTGTCATACTAATCTGCAAAACACCCAACTTCTCACTTAACTTGCATGCATTACAAACACTTATGAACACTTACAACTTTAGTAGTACACTCATCCTGGAGTGTATGATGCTCTCATTTTTTCAAAGAATGATTTAGTCAAACAAATTAGATCTATTGGTACTGCTAGTATGTCTGATGCTTTGTAGATATGTTAGAAATATTAATGATGCATATTAAAGCCCAAACTTAAGCAACACTAAGCAGTTGCCTAAAATCAAACACCACTTGTCGAGCACTCATCAAGCACATCCAACTTGTAGATGGGCCTAGTAGGCTAGTTACCACCATCCCCTCAATATCCCATCTCCCATAATCCATATATATGTGGCATCATGGCTCTAACTGGTAGAAAGACTGAGAAAGAAAGAAAAGAGGCTTGTTACCAAGCTAAAGTTGAGTCTGCTGTGACAGTGCTGTCCGACTTTTTTCAACTGTTGGCTTCGCATACCTTTATGTTCTTTCTGTGTTCTTTCATAAAATTTACTGAAAAGCAACTGAATTGACTGTATGCAAGATCTTTCTTGATCCATCAGGCTGCCATCTCTTACTTATCACTTCCACTCAAGGTGAGAGCTGGTGCTTACACCATGACTGGAAAATCTTAGGCAACTCAGAAACATTCAAGATACCAATTGAGAGCATTGCATGGAACAAAGCTGCATTATTGGTATTCACCCATTCCATGTAAACAAGAGAATTCATTGTCACTAGGATCAAGCTCTATGACCCGTGGACTGCCTTGATCATCTTTTGACTCCTTCACGAATATATCAATTGTTTGCTGCCTATCGGGAAACTGTGCTGAGTAAGTAACAAGTGCTTAGTGACCTAGCTCTTCCCTGACTTGAATAAGAAATTCTTAAACTATCTGGAAACCTACAGTATTTGGAAATTCACCTCTACACTGTCAACTCAGATCTATCACTCCCCAAGAACTCTGCTTGGAATGATCGTAGCACCTACACACGGTTCAAGCGTTCACCGGCACTCTCAACACGCACTGACTCCTCCTATCAGTCATTCTTACCTGGGACTTATGCATAGATGTAATATGAGTGACCTTCAGCAGCAATTGACATATAGAACGTGGTAAGAAAAAATGTCCATCTTTAGATATATACCCACTAGGGGAGACTTGATATCATCAATAGTGTCACCATGTGCATCTGTTATGAGTGTTCCGATAGTCCCACTCCTTCGAAACCTGCAGTGGTGAACTTTACCACGTGGGGGGAAATAGATGTGTGGAAATATTCTTTGCTTCCTGATACGAATTTACAGCTCCAATCTGGGCTGGGGTTAACTTGTCGAATATCGGGCAAAGGTCGTCCCATGCTTCTGTGTACACGATTAGTTGAAGGAGAGTATAATGGACATCGAACACTTACTGGGTATGGAACCTATATGCTTCTCAGTGTCCGAAGGACTTTCGGCCATGACTACAGCGAAACCACTGGTAATACATGTCAGGTTACGACAGTGTCAAAGTGCTCGAGATACGCACGCATCGAGATGCCAATCAATGTGACTAGGAGAATAAGAACATGAGTGCTAATTCGAGACACATCAATGTCACAGTGTTTACCAGTGCAAGAACCATGGGCCGGAGTTATCTGTAACCCATCTGATCACCATCCGTTCGTTTTTGTTCCCACTGGATACCACATCCCTGCGTACAGGATTGACGTAGTTAAAAGAACTACTTCCGGCACTCTGCACGACATCAAAGTTATGCTATCACTACAATGAGCAATCGAATGTCAACTGGTGACCAGAAACACTTACACCATGGAGATGAATCGGATGCTAGGGAGATGCCATCAGACGCGTGTAACATAGCGCATATGTAGGAAACTTACAGGACCACCAATAACAAGAGCGTCCATCGTCAATTCGACGACCTTGTTAGGCTCTAAAACATATACACTCCCGTTCGGAAGGAGATCCGTTGCCTGCTGTTTGCCACTAAGAATTTGAAGCAGTACGGGCACTGTGGGAGGCTTGTATGCCACGCCGTTGACCGCATATATCCCATCCGTAAAGTTGAGCGCCAGCTTCAAGTTGATGTCTGCCTTTCCGTACTCAGGGATCCCAGGTGCACCGGGGTTGAGATACGCATGCAAGTTGTTCTCGGCAAGCGCCATGGTACTATTGGTCTGGCTTGTAGTAGGCTCTGCAATGGGTGCACCATTGTATCGCAAGATAGCAGAGCTCTGGCCATTGTCAAAGCTCAAGCCCGGAGTGCTTGGGAGTGCCCGTATCCAGTAGTTGTCGACCGGCTGGTTCGCGACGAGCACAACAGAGTATCGCTGTCCAGCAAATATCCGGAGCGAGTCCACGAGGAGTGGGTGCGTCATTTCACCGTCCGCTTCGATCACCGTCAGGTTATGCTTGTCAATTGAGAACACAAAGTTGGGGTCGCAAGACATTGCCAGAAGGCGTAGACGGTATCTTTTCCCGTGCTCGACACTGACCACGGCAAGGTCACTCTTGGGTCCCCCTAGATATCTACCGAGACCGTTAATGAGTGTTGAGTTGGCATTGGTGCCAATTATATGACTTAAAATGGGCGCAGCTATATGGTACCTATAATCAATCAATCGGTGAGCTGAATGCAAGTAACAGATAGTTCTGAGATGTACCAATCAGTAAGAGTGATGACGGTGGTCTCTGTAAATGTTTTTGAGTGAGAAAATTCATGACTATTGATAGTAGTCACTGTACCGTCGTCAACGTCGTATAAATAGGACAGGGGATCTTCAGGATCGTAGATAATCAAAGCCCCACGGAGTCCATCACTGAACAGTTTCGGATCATTGATTACGGAGCAAAACACTTCATATCAACGCACCATTGTTGAGTTGAGTAATGGCTATGATACCAGTAGGTTCCCGTCTGATCCCGAGTATCAAAGGAGTACAAATAGGAGTTGTTTTGCGCAATGGGACATTGAGTAACGAATGAGACTCCATCCGCTTGGTTGGACCCGTTCTGCTTGATTCCATGCCAGTGCTGAACAAAGTCAGGTAAGCCAATGTATGAGCACTGAACCGATGTAAGTAGACCCACCACACTGGTGCTCTTGAACATTTCACCATCAGTGAGTCTGTTCACGACATTTATCGAAAAGTGTTCTCCCTTGACTATAATCAGTGTCTGAGGCTGGATCAAATTTGTAGCACAAGAACCTTTTTGGCTGCAATGATTGGACCTGGAAACGTTCCTCCGGCGAGCGTTGCACTATACCAATGATTAAGATGTAAAAAATACAGCAAAGACAAACTCACGAGCGCGTGAACCCGTCTGGAGATATGACCTTGTTAGAAATGACCAAGTCGGTTTCAGGGCCTATCGAACGAGAGCTGAGTGGATAGGAATGAGACTGTGAGATGATGGATGCTGCATGCGCTAGACGAAGCCATAGCATCAAACTGACACTAATGACGAGCATTATATCGAGTACAGAGGGAGGAAATATGTGTATGTACTACAAAGCACTGGATAATGAGAACTCACCTCAACGCAGTTTGGTCTTATAGAAATCTAGCAGGTTCACTTGATCACAACGTCCACAACAAATGTCAGGTTGCAGTCAACGTGAAAGGCCGAGCCCGCAAGCCAATAGTGCCACGTCAAGGACTATAGTGCCCATAGGATAATGGCGATCGAAGCCGGGACCGCAAATTCGGAAAGGTCAAACAGGCGGCAAAGCAGCAAGTTATGGATTGAACGTTCAGAAATCACTTACGATCGTCATGAATAGATACAATGATGATATTGATCAGCCTGTTCGTGTTTTTGTGCTTGCAGGGACCTCGATATATCAATTCAAACCAGAATTCTGGGAACAGGCTCAAATGCTGAACCGAAGCGCACTGCAGATGAAGTTAAAAGTATTTCCACAAGTACCCACTTGATCATAAGCCAGTATGAAAAACACTAGAATTTCGTAATTCACCTTCAAGAAGATCGTTTAGAACCGGCCTGGTCGGAAACATCCGGGCAGGACCCCGAGAGATTATGAGTGAGACACAATAGCTACAGTACTAGCTGCCTCAATATACCATGTCTACAACAGAGATTGAAGATACATCGTTCAAAACTGTTTTCTTGATCAATCTTGTGGTGTACAACCCTATCAAACCAATTGGGAAGAAGAAAAGGTCAACAAACTCAAGGAGGTAAATCTCACCATAGCTCCGAGTGCTGAAGACTATGTCACCTATCTCCGCGCAGTGCTTGCTACACATGGAAAAACAGAGTATAGAGTCACCGAAGAAAGACTTATGGCTTCAAGTACATCTATCCTGTATCAAAGCCGTGAGCCCTGCCTTTTCTGTCAAACCTATATCTTTCCCGCGAAGTCAACATCAGCAAGTTTGTCAGAGCTGTAGAGTTTGGTATAAAGGGGATTTTCGGGTGCCGAGAACCTCACAGATTTGTCTGATGGAAAGTCCTTGTACATGACGGAGAACAGGAATGCGAAGCTTTAGATCAGACGAAATGGCACAGGGAGGCGTGTCGTGTTGTGTGAATGTGTATTCAATTCTCGCGTTCAGTGGCTCACGAGGTGGTTTCGCGGTTCTGGGGTCCTAGCCCAAACAAAGTTGGATTCCACATGACCGCTGTAATGCGTCATTTGGTTGATTTTACTCCAGCCACCGTGGCGTCCAGAGTGGGCGAATACAATAGGTTGACCGGAAATCCGTGCCGATTACAAAATGCGAGGTATAATCCGACGAGCATTAAGTTTTTTATCATGAGTCGTCGACCTTCACTATCAGACGACTATTAGGATGAAATGATTCCGCCATGTCATAACTAATAGCGAGCACCGGTGAGCAACAACCATCAGACACCAGGAACTGCGATGCAGTGAGTGGAACTGTACCGGGTCTAGTACTGGAAGCGCTTCCATCAATCGGGAAATTTCGGTTGGTTGTTGTATTCATACGTAT